>VYXD01006563.1:805305-850671 GCA_013397195.1 Hylia prasina
CCCGAGCTCCTGCAGCGGGGTTTCTTCCCTCGATGCAGGGAAGCGCTTTTCTCCGTTCGCTCCCTCCCTCCCCAGCAAGGCACCCTCCCCCAGCGAGCACCCACACACCCCGTCCCACCTCATGCCACAGCCCCTCTGCTCCATGCACGGCCACCCCACAGAGGGAGGGGGTCCTGCCCACCACTGACCTCCCGTCCCTCAGCCCCGGGGCGCAGCGCTGCTTCCCATCCCCTGCACCTCTCTGCTTATGTGTGCCTGACGCCGGATTTGAGGGAGGAAAGGGGGTGGCAGAGGGGGGTTCTCCTGAACTGCTTCCAGATCTGGTGCATATGGTGCATTTCTTCTCCAGGAGTGAAACCCTGAGATGGAAGAATGTAACTGGGAAACTCAGCCTAATCCCTCCTGCCGGGAAGCGCACTCCTGATTACACCACAGGATTGGCTGCTAGCCGCCTCTCCTTCTCCGGCAGGGCTTCGCACCCGCTCGGTCATTTCCCTCATCTCCCCTTCCTTAGCGTCGCTACTTCCATAAGGATGTATTCCCTCGTTTAGGAAGTAAGTATCTCAGTACTCAGTAATCCGTATCTGTCTTCGTTCAGGTAATTGTTTTTCTGCCTCAGGGATAAATCCTCTTCAGCTCCAGAGTACAGTTACATCCTCGCATCAGTTCAAGTGCTTGTAGCCAGGTTTGGGTGCAGCTCTTCACCACATCTTAATAAGTCTCAGCAAAAAAAAAAAAAAAAAAAGTCGTTCCACGTTGCAACTGAGGAGTTAACAGAGGGAAAATGCTCTGCTATTCCTTGTGCTTGCTGTCTCCCTGTTGCATAAATAACTGTGATTTTTTTTCTGTATGTGGTAAAGTAATTTATGCAACAACATAAAATCTGTGTGTTGGTCTGTATATATAAAATGGCTTCCTTTTTATCATTTTTATATTGGTTTTGCTAAATGGTATGTCAGGATAGCTTTTAATCAGCACATGACGATACGTCCAGAGAAACTCCTTCAGCTTATGTGAACTAGATCTAGATCTGGCACACTGGAGAGCTCAGTTGTTACATCATTAAGAAGCAGAACAGGAAAGAAAAACAGCTGGAAATGTCATTGAGAACTCAGAGAGGGCTGCGAGTGTAGTCCTTGTCCAGTCCCAGACCAGAAGGTCAGAAGAACCAGGCAACCAAAAGGAAATAGCAGGATGAGAGTGGGAGCTGGAGCCTGTGTTGTATTTACAGAGAAGAATGAGAGCCTGAGAGCTGTGGCTGAGATTGTCACTGGGTTATCAGCCATAAACACTGCAGATTAGGGGGTTGGGGAGAACCAGGTGAGTGAGGGGGTGGCAAAAACCTTGTGGAAGGGATAAAGCAGCAGCAACTGTCTGAAGCTCGTTTTTTTTTCGCTTGCTGCCAGGACAAGAATATTGTCAAGGGTTTTAGAGAGCTTCTAAAAAGCTTCTTTCTTAGAAAAAGGGAGCTTCATTACGCTGAAATCTGGAAAATCAGATATGCTGTTTACTGTTTTCTCAAGGGAAGGACCAAGAGCAGTGAGGAGTTCTCTCTAGTATCCAAAGTGAAATCAGTGTATAAGCTCTTAACTGACTCTACTAGAAGGAATATATATCTAAATATAACTTTTGGATGTATTAACTAAAAAAATATATAAACCTTTCAGAAGTATGCTTTAAGAGTTTAACAGATTCCTAAACCCTCACATTGCTTCACTTGCAGGGGTTAAATCTGTTGGAAATTGAAATTTCTTCTTAGAAAAAGAAGGATGGGTCATGCTATGAAAAACATTCAGAAATAGAAAGCATCTTCTCATGATCCCATAACTGGTAATTTGATCCTGCCTTATCTTCCCTTTTCTTTCACTTTTTCCAACATAAATTTACTTTTGGTCTGAGACGAAAACTTGAAAATATCACAGAAAGCAGTAATGGTTTCTGTGATATTTTCTTCAGAGTGGAAGCTCTGAAGAGGTGAAACACCAGCTAGAAGTGAAATGCCCCTGTGGCCCAGCTTGGCAGGCCCAGCTTGTGTTTCTGTATCTTAGAGAGCTGTTACACTGTGTAGCAATGACCAGTACTCTACTTTTCCCCCCTTTAGGGCTGTTTATTTTTTAACGGTAATTTGATCTTTGAAAGATGTTGTTCTTTCTTCCTTCCCAGCCTTATTCTTGTACTTCTCGTTGACATACAGAGAATATCCATAAACAAAACAAGTGCCTGAGAAATACTTTTTCTCCCAACTGAGGTGACAGAGTGTTCCCAGCACTCATGGGACTGGAACAAAAAATTATATTTAGCAAGAAGGAGATATTTTTTGTCCTAATTTGCTGGGATTTTCTAAGTCTTGCTTTTCTGTTTGGGGACAAAACAGATAGCTTTTAGAGTTTGACACGGAAACTAAAGGCAGGCAAACAAGTGATTCTGTCACAGTGGTCTGGTGACTGGGATCTTCATGGTGGGGAGGGGGGATCCAGGTCAGAGTCAGAGATGTGTTATTCCCTTGCATCCCACGTTACTGCCTTTTCCAGGGCAGGTCAGTCTCTTCCTGGAGCTGCTCTGCTTTCTCTGGTCACTCAGAAAGGTTCTTGAACATGCTAAATGCCTTATTCACCTCATTCAGATACTACTTTAAGTTGGTCAATTCTGAACTACTTCTACAAAGAACAGATATAGGATGCCTCCCTACTTCCACAGTTGTTAGGATTTTGTATGTGGTTTAAGCTGACCTACCTGCTCAATTCCACTTTTCACTCGACCCCCTGAGGCAGATTTCTACCTCTGCTTTTATGCCAGCACTCACTCAAGCTTATCCCATTCACAGTAAGCAAGTCTGGGCAGCTAAATTCTTGGATAATGATTATTTTTTTGGTAGAATTAGATCTGTATGTGTATTGTCTCACTACAGAGTGAGCTCAAAGTGAGTGCCAACAGAGCAGAGGTGGCAGACATGCAGATGGATGTCAAGACCATGGCAGTGCCACCTGGGATAATTTTTCACTGCTGTGAAATGGCAGGCTCAGGCCTGGAGATGTTCCTACCCCACCTAATCTTAAACACGAGGTAGGAGTTCAGAGGAGGTGTACTTTTCTCTCTCACTGTAACAACAAGCAATTTGATCTGGAGCCTGAAGAGTTTTTCCCCAGTTACCAAAATCAGTACAAACTCATGATGACAAACCAGTTTTCCCACCAAAAGCCCTCTAATTCATCCTAAAATTCCTTGTCTAGTTGTAGGGGGAAAGAAAGAATCCAACTACTAGAACAACATACATTAAAGCCCCGTAATAATCCTCCTGCAGCACCGTGCTGTGTGCCTTCTGCTCTTGTTGGTGACAGAAGCCATGCAATGCCCCAATAGACCAAACTCCAGTTTTGTCTCTAGAACTCTTAAGGTCTGCAAGCATAAAGGCACTGGAAATGGTTCTTGGTGGCCGTGCTCTGTTGACATGGAGCATGACCATGGTTCAGCTCCCTGTGGACAAAGGGAAGGGGGTTAAGTTTGTGTGTGCCCTGCAAAGAAGGGTTTGTGTTGTTACAGACTGTTTCCAGCTTCACTGCACTGCTGCTGGAAAAGATTTTAATTACTGGCTGACCTGGTCCATGTTGTGTCAAAAATGTGATGATTGATGAGAGTTTATAATTAGTTTATCACAATTACCTCATTTAAGTTACGCTTGAGGGATGAATTCCTAATCTTGGTTTGTATTTTCAGGCACTAGTAATTTTGAAAAATGAGTAATCATTTAAATTAAGATTTATTATGTGTATTTCAACTCAAAAGCAATCCTTAGAATAAAGCCGTGCAAAGATCTTGTTTTCAAATGAAATTGAAATGCATTTTCTAAATGTTGTTTTATAGCAATTTTTAGAAATTATATCTCCTCTTCTAGAAACTAAAAAGAGAAGAGGCAGCCCAGGAGATCTTATTCATGAAAAATTCCACAAACCCTTCCAGTCAGTGGGAGTTTCACACCAAGAAAGGCCACAAGATGAGGTAAGAAGCACTTTTTTAATCTGAGCTAACCAAATTATTGAGAAGTGTGAAGTTACTAAGAGATTTGCATGTTATACCTAGTCAAAGACTTTTTCATACCTCAGTTTCATTCAGGTTCCCTCTGTTCATGTGTATTTTTTAACAGTGATTTTGGCAATCAGTATATTTGGGCATTTTCTATTCCTGGTTTTTGACTTTTTAATGGTAGACAGGTGGAAATTCTCATCCCTAGTATTTTTAGATCCTAAAGGCTAGGAACATGTCTGTTCTCTTGAAGCTCCTTAAGCTTTCATCAAAACACCTTAGTTATATCTGTTGGGACTGGCAGCCTTACCAATAACTAAAAATGTTCAAAAATGCTATTTATGAGACTTTTATCTGCTTCTAACCTTTTGATGCTCATAATCATCAGGGTTACACTTTTACTTACTGATCATCTGCCAGAGACAAGCTATTTTTTATATTAAAAAAATAAGTATGGATCTCTGATAAAGGAAAACAGAAATCCTGTTGTTCTCTCCTTCAAGAAGCTTTGCTTTCTGTCAATATGCAAAATGAAATTTAGGGGTTGCAAGGGTTTTATCTTTTCCACACTCACAAAAATCCATAGAATTATAGGCCCTTTTCCACTGTCCACAATGCACACAAATTTTAGACTTAGATTTTAGCACCTAAAATTCCTGAGCTCCTGCTCAGGGAGAGAATGTGTGTTGTGCTGAGGGCTGAGAGAATTTCTGATATCGTGGATGTAAAAGTTGTCTAGTCCAGACCTAGGCACTGTGAATAAAGGCCATTTCTGTGATCAGCATGATGAGAAAACCACTTGACTGAAAAACAGAAGGATCAAGACTCAAGCATGGAGAGGAAGAGGCCTACTTCTGGACCAGGGGACTGCTCTGCAGAGAGGAACTCACCCACAGAGGGATGCTTCAGGAAATGGTGAGTTGGAAAAGACTATATAATTTGGCACTGGAGCTAGGAGGAGGGGTGGGATACTAAGATTGTATAAGGAGCCAAATGGTGAAGAGCCTCTGAACCAAAAGGACACTGAAATATGAGCTACAGGGGGGGAAAGTGAGAAGAATGTGTCTAGGAAATAGTAGGCTGAGAACTTGGGGGTCAGGGCATGTCCAGGTGAAGCAGATCAGATTGGGAGACCTGGAGGGCAAAGCCTAAACCTTGAACAGTAATGAAAATATGAGTGGGCTGAAAAACCTGGCAAGCAGAGACTTGGGTGGAATAGGTGGGCAGGCTGGGACTGGGATCCATTGGCTATATACTGGAAAGATGCTGTATTAGAATTGTGTATATTATTGCTTGCTATTCTGTGTGATCTTGTGAAATAGGAGATTTTGACAGTAATGACATATTCATACCTACAGTGGCCATTTTCACTGAAAATGTGTTTGTTTTCAAAATACTTCTCCCTGCAAATGTGGTTGCTCTTAGACTTTTTCGGATGAAGATTGCACAAAAAGAGGGATAGAAAAAAAATCTATTTAGCTATCTCTGAAAGAAAAAAAAAATCGTTGTAGAGCAACAAAATTTAAAGATTTGGCCAACAAGTGTTTACACCAGCTATTCCTGATTTCACCACATGCAAATTGAAGCACGTTGGCAGCATAAAGAGGAGATAACTTTAGAAAATGTATTTCATAAGTAGAAGGAAACTTGCTCAAGTATGATATAAATCCTTTTGCAATCCAGGTCCGGGACTCTCCAGAGGCTTTTCCTGCTCTTCTGGTTAAATCAGGCTATAAAAGCAGTGCCCTCTGCTGCCCAGGACCGAGAGTGCCGGGCTAAGGGACGCTGACCCAAACTCACGTGAGCGCCCATCGGAGCGCTGTGCTATTTCACACGTGTACTGCTTCTCGCCAGTACATATGTTTGCAGTAACTCAAACAAGTTAGATTCCCTCTTGCTGCTGGAGGTGACTATTCGTATTCACTGTTGTAGTACTTCCATTCACTGAGCTCAGATCAAATGTGATCAAAAGGTTTTTAGATGGTCCTCGTTTATCTGAATTGGAGGTGTCGTAAGCAGCGCAAATAAATAGTTTGCTCTGCACTGGTAGACCAGTGGCCTCCATGATCTTTGCAAAGTGAAATTTCACACTGCGTTTCTCTTCCAGTGTACCTGTGACAGCTTTCTGTGATCTCTGCACAGCTGCTGCCACACCAGAGCTGGAAGGACTGATCCCAGTGCGAAAGAGCAGCTCTCTATGAGTTCAGCTCCTTCCAGGCTTTGGCTCTGGTTATCCTGGGAAGCAGAAGTGGTGCTAGCAGCTCAGCAGTGAGATGCTCAGGGCAAATCAGCTGAGTTGTTGGGAAGTGGCTTGTCATTGTAGGGCTTTGGACATTTGTACAATGGGCAAGACTAAGAGGGAGCCATGGAATGTTGTGGAGAGCTTTAGAGTGCTTAGGGGAAACTGGAGATCACATAAGAGAAAGGTCATGGGGAAAAAAGATCATTTGAGCATAGTTAGACATAAAAACTCTCTTAGGAAGTATCTTATGGATGGCCCATGGACATCCAGAGTTTGGAACACCAGCAATAATGTTGGAGGACATCTTTTGTCCAGACATCAATGTTCTGAGATCAGTGAATTACTCTGCTATTCTCAGGACTTTGAAAGGCATGTAGATTCAAATCAAATTCCTATCTGAGTACAATGTAGATGACAATTCCTTTTCCTGAGCTTTTTACTACGTTCCTCAGCTGTGTTTAGTTCCTGCCGTGAATTACGTAGCATAGCTATATGTGAAATGACATCCTTGCCTGTGAAGAAACCATTTGTGTCAGACCTGCTGGTTATCTTCATGCAAGGAGAAGGGATTGTGACTGCCCAGCCCTAGTACTTATATGGTTGTTGTAGGATGCCTCTGAATGTGAAGAGATGCAGCACTGCTGCCCCACTTGCCCTCAGGACTGTGGTGATCCACTCCTGAGAATGTCATGGACCTTCCCAGTCCTGGTCAGAGGTGCCTGAACTGTCCCTTCTGCAGAACTGCTAGCTTTTGCTTTCAGAAGAATGTTAGTTGGCAGGCACCAGATTTATTCTTTTGGGGAGAAATTACATGCATGTCTTGAGACCAGCAACAATATTTTAAATGTCTTTTCTGCATAATGGCCATTTTTTCCAAATAGAAGTGAGGTACTATTGATTACTACAAATAATGTCAATTTTTTAGCTTCTTGCAGGCTTTCCCAATGCAGATTTCTAGTGGTTATTTTATAAATTACAACTGATCTTTTGGAGAAGGAAAGAGGACATGGGTTGAATTTGAGCTGGAATTTTGGTCTCATTCTCTGTTAAATCTCTGTGCTCAGTTTCAAGAGATGCCACTCAGCAGGACTGCCTGCTTTTCCCAAACACATGACTTAGAACCTTCACTGACCTGCCAGGCTCTGTGCACAGCAGCATCTTTGATAAAACTCTAACTCTTAGCACAGGCTCATTGTTCCCAGCTCCAGGGAGAATTAGAAATTGCACATTTCAGAGCTGCCTAAGTGCCAGTGTCAGGATGTCAGACTGACAGTGATGATTATGCCCCAAGGAGAGGAAGACAGATGGGTTTAACATCGCAGCAGACTGTGGCTGTCTAGTTTCATATGCTCGGCTTATGGCCAAGGGGCAATCAATTTTAGCCAAGGCAATTAATTTATTTAAATACAACTTGACATTTGGCTAAAAATGTTCTGCTAGAGTCCTCTCCATAAGGAAAGGTGCCTGGGAAAGCACTCTGTATTACCCCAACGCAGCTGGTCTCAGTAATTAGGACCAGACGGTGCAGCAGGATGCATGCACCCTTAGAGGACAAGTGCTCACTGCTTCCAGCTTGATCTACAATAGAAGGAGGGACTATCTCCCAGTTATACAGACAGGAGGTGAGTAGCTGGAGAAGGAGTTTGGGAGAAAACATCAGATATGTTTGAAAACGTAGGGATAGATAGCTGCTCCTCTCTCTGCCTGGCTGCAGTGGCAAGAGAGCAGGAGTGAAGGGTTTATGGATATATGTAAATTTCTGAGTTGTGGGACCAGGGTCTTCTGCTAGACCTTTGTTGTTGAGGGATTTAAGCCAAAAAGGACTACTTCGCTGAAAGGCTCTGTTGCTTATCACTTCTTTAAAGTAAACAGCAAACCAAAAGTCTGGATACTTTAGAAAACATCTTTGTAGCTACTTCTTCAGCTATAAAATCCTGTTTTCCATGTGGGGTTGTGTAACAGGCTTCAGGAGAGCTCCCCATGAAGGCCAAGAATGGGATTACCCTGTTGTTGGGATGTTCCATAACGAAATCCCCACAGGTTCTCCTTATTCTCAAGAAACTGCTTAAGGCAGTCTGCCCAGTTTGCTAACACTGCTGGGTGATCCTGCATCACATTCCCCTTTTTTCCATCTTCCCCAACCGTCTTATTGCTCCCCCTTTTTCCTTCACTGTCTTCCCCAAACTCACACTGATAAGACTCTTTTACCACCATGCCAATTCTATACTGTATAAGTCATTAAGACTGAAAGCAGCACCACAAGTCAAGGCGAGAAGACATGGGTCAGAGCTACAGCTGTCCTTCCCAAAAGAAGAATTCTCACTCTGACACCACTCTGACTAGTTTTCAGGGAAGGCATGGGGAATACCCTCCATGGGAGCCTCCTTACCTTTGGATCAGTAATTCATCTAATGTTGTTGGATCAGAGTTTCCTGGAGGTGGTGATCCCTTATGAGATAAAACATTCAGAGGCTCTTTGATGGGCTCATAGTTTTTGAGTGAACCTGCGATATAAGAGAAAGCCAAGAGGGTGTTAAAACAGTCATTTTCTTAATTTACCTTTACTGGATGTAGTGGTTTGCTGACACCAAAGGCAACAGGAAGACCGCAGACACAAAGGTTGTTACATTTTAGCTTTGATTTTCAAACAAGATCAGTGTCATCTGCTTGTATAGTGCAAATGCAGCTGAGAAAAGGTGAAGTTGTATTTAGGGTATCAGCTCTTGTGTATGGGAGTAGCACTCTCACCACTACAGGCTGGGTCCCAACACGAGTGATTTTCAGTGCAATTATTTAAGCAGAAAATGTTCAGCTGTGTGTGCCTGTGCATGCCAATATTTGGTTTCCCAAATCAAGGCTTCATTACTGCTCTGCTTTCAGGCACACAGTAGATGTTCAGTTTACTAGATAAATCAAGGTTAGATTTGGTGAGAGAGGAGCTTTACTTTTAATTGCTTCTTCAGCTTCCCTCAGATGAACCACGGATCCTTTCATGGGGAGTCAAAGTCACATTAAGTCCAAGGCTTACTACTGCAGTAGCTGGCAGGAGAGGATGCATCTCACTTTTCAAATTAAATCTCCCATTGTTTGAGGCTTGTTGATAAATGGCCTTGCTGCATTTTATTAGAAATATTTTGGTCTAAGTTATAATTCTGTTTGTCTTTCACACTGGTGAAAGCACAGTCAGGTCAGTGCTCTGACTGAAGCACACTTCTGATGCACATTTTTAATCAATTTTCAGAGGGAAGGGATGACATACAGAGTTTTAAAACTTCCTAAAATAGAGCCAAGGCCTTATGAAACAGTAGTTTGAGTTATTCACTTTGAATAGTTTAAACACTTTATCCTCCTGTCAAAGAAGATTGCTTAAGAAAAAAACCTCAACAATTCTTTTTCCAGTTAAAGAAAAGCATCTATTATGTTTTACAGCTCCTAGGCTATAAGCCAAAGCTGGGCTGCTGCAAAGGGTGCCTGTGTGGAAGCCTTTCCCTCAGCTAGATTTAGATAATTTAAAATTGTTTTTCTGTGATCTCATTTCTTGAGTCTTTATTTTTCTCATTTTGTATCCTACTCTGTCTTTTCTGTCTCTTCGTGTCTTCTTGCTTTCCCCACTCCTGCCCTCCAGTTGTTCCCTGTGCAAAATGAGAACAGGTTAACATTTGAGCCTGAGTCACATTCTTGGATAGCTGGTGTTCAAATGGGTTGGAAGGCAGTATAAAATAGCTCATCCATCCTTGCTCCTATGCATGTCAGCAAATGTTGGTAGAAGTTCCTGCTACAAATGAGGCTGGTTTAGAAGCACCTGCTGTTCAGCTTCAGGGAGAGGGAATGGATTCAGGGAAGTAGAGAGAGAGCAGAAATGCTGTTTACACAATCCTAGCTGAATTTAAAGGCCGTAGCTCTGAGGAGGAGTTGCTACAGTTACCTTGGAGAAAGAACTATTGCTCCTAGCCCAGGTCTTGCTGTACAGACTGGACAAAAGACACGTTCCCAGTGTGTCTTGCTGAACAATTGCAGGCATGGAAGGAAAAGCCCAGTTTGGAACCAATCCTGTTTCAGGAGTGGTAATACAGGGAGGGGAGTGGCAGAGAAGCACAGGTCAGCCTCTTGGATGCTCCAATGAGTTGCTAAGAGAGAAGCCCTTCTCTTAGCTTGTCCTTCCTCAATGACACAGGCCAGACATAAGGGATGTCCTCCTCTGCCAGCGTCAAGATGCCATGGTGCTGCAGGTCTATGAAGAAGGTGAGTCCTTCTGTGCTGGTGCTGCTGCACTGGCAGCTGCAGGTCGCAGAGGTGAGGACCTGCTCGGCAGCTGTGGGGACGCTGTGACACCCGGGAGCAGGAGGGAGGGCGGGTCTGTGCTGTGCTAGCTCTGCAGGAGTGCTCTGGGAGGCGGGGAGAGGGTGGCTCTGCTCTGGTCCTGTCTGCACCCGCAGGGTGGAGAGCAGCTCTGCTCTGGCATACACTCAGTGTATCCACAAACTTCATTGCAGCAGTAGTAGAATATTAAACAGGAGCTCTTTGCTGCTGTCTGCTTGGAAACTTGGAGAAAGTAGGGAGTTTTCCTTCTGTCCATGCCACAGGGTTGAATGGACCTTTATGCTGCTGAAATAGCATGGCTCCCTTGGCGAGGCAGGCAGGACACACCTGTTTTCCTGGGGACATTTCCCACACCCCTTTTATTTGGGTGGTGGTGGATGTCTGTTGTTTTTTTTTTTCTTAAGGAACTTGATCTATTTTCATGAGCTGAAGACGTGGCTTTACTGCTACAAAACAAAGCAATAGCTTTCAGTGGTTTGCACAGCAGTGGAACATAAGCAGTGGTGTATCATTTTGATCCATACAGCTATCCGAAGTTCATAGTCCAGTGCATTGATTCTGTTAGATTATAACCTGGATCCTTCGCAAACTTTGCTGTGAAGCAGTTTTAAAATACAGTTTCTCAAAGCACTTGGGAGATGGAAGCAAAGGGTATTTTCTACATTCCCAGCTCCAGGTCTCTCTCATTTAGGACTTAAATTAAAACCACTTGAATTTCCTTCATGCAGCCCTGTTGCCAGCGCTTCTCAGTGTGTTGTAGTAGCTCATTTCCTGTCTCTCTCTTAATTTCTCCTATCTTTCTCTTGCTTCTTTCACAGACATCTGCTCAGACAATGTTCCAGCTCTGGAACCTGAAAGATGTCTTGTTCCAGCCTGGCCTTGCAGTCGTGCTCTGTACTGTTCATAATCAGGGAAAGCCAACTCATTCCTTTTCTACTGAAGCCATGGCTGAATGTGTATGTATGTTCTGGATGGTGTTCCTGTTATTTCAGCCTCCTTGTTAAAAGGGAGCCTGGATGTTTCTTACAGCTCTCTTCAGTGGAAAGTAGCAGTAACTGCACTTTCACAGAAGTCTTGTTCCTCCCTCTTAAGAAACCATTGCAATTTCCTCTGGTTTTGCTGACTGTTTTCTGTACTTTTGAATATGTCATTTCTGTATGCTAAAGAGGTCCCTACTTCACTGAAGTTTCATGTCTTTCTCTAAGTTTTCTCTTACAGAGCAGAGGGGTGGCTGTGCAGAGTCCCACATATGTTTAGATTCTCTGTCATCAAGTGTCTTTAAACATCCAACCATTTTACATTTCCAAGCTGAGAAAAGAAGGATGGCACTCCTCTAACTGCTGTGCTGTAGGGCAGGGGTATTCTGTTATGTGCTGACTGCTGAGCTGCTTTCTATCTTCCTGTCCTTCTGTTCTACTGACTCCTCTAGTTCCTAGTCTCACTGGAAAAAGAAGCATAATGCTGTTTGGGTCAGTACTCACCTGTAGCATGCTGCATGTGCCTTGCCTCTCTCGAAGTCTTTCTTTTCCCTCTGTTTGGCAGCCTCATGGATTGGTAGTATCTGGAGTTTCTTTGAATAGCAATGTAATGTGTGTGCAAGTCCCCCTCATGCGTCACTGGGTCAGCACCTGCTGACTCTTCCTCGCCTTCGGAGACCGATCCTGACTCTCTTAGTACCTGCAGAGAATGGCCCTGCCAGAGCCCACCAGCGGAGAGCCTGTGGGTGGCTTCTCTCCCATTCTCATCCATGGCTTCCAGAGCTTGTCTCTATGGCAACTGAGACGGTGGATCAGCAGCAGAGCAGCAGAAGACAGGTGGCCTCCACAACTCCATCAGCTTTATCTGAATTAGAGCTGGAGACAGACAAAACAGAAAGTAACAGGAGAAGAGAGAACAAAGTTCTGGTTAGTTCAGAGGCCATAGTCCATCATCTGTTTAGGATAACAGGGACTTTACAGAACTTTTTATCAGAAATCATTCTGAGGTCATCACCTTACAAGCCTTATTCTAATGTCCTGAACATTGCTTGGATACGCTCATGGTTGTCATTGCAAGACATATGACAGATATTACTGGAAAAATGTATTTTGGTTTGGTATTACTGGCTGATTTAGAGTCTATAACAGACAGTGGCCATGTCCTTTTTTATGAGGGTGAAAATGTTACGGAATAGAAGGTAAAAGCTGGAGAGAAAGCTCTATAAATCTGTCTATTATCTGTGTACTTCTCCATGTAATAGAAGAATTAATGCCTTTTATAGGACTGGGTGCCTTCTAATACTTATCAACAGCATTCACTCCTTTCATGCAAGTAAGTGAAGAAAAATCCATAACTGTCAAGCATGGAGGTAAATAGACATGATTATATAGTGCAGGGGCTTGATTTGCTTTCAGAGTTCCCCTCAAGTGCCAGTGTACCTCCTCACTGACACAGGGACTTCACAAAAATCCTTTGCTCTGTTGTGTCAGTCAGTATGTGGATTATACCAGGACCCCCAAGAATTTTTAGGAGGCACAGCACAACAGCAAATGTCTGATCTTTCAGCCTCTGTAGGACTGGGTAAAATGTGAACGGATTGCTTAAGCATTCTGTGGTCCTTTGCTGAATTCTTTCAGCTGTCAAAGTCTTTCTGAGTATATAACATGATTTTGTGACTGATGGGGCTGTCATGAGTAGTAGAAAGAGATGCTGTATAGGAGATGTGAATATAAAACTGACAGCAGGCTGAGAGAAGGGCAGAAAACTGTGCTGTGGATTAGTTAGATGCTGTTTTAAGAAGTCACATGTATCACTGGTTTGTTATGCTACAGTATATCCAAGATACAAGATATCTTAGAAAGTAGATGTTTCAGTTTTTTAATGGGTCTTCTGTAATCTCTGTGAACTCATGTTCCACAGGTATTTCCCATGCTTGTCCCCAGGGTCACTCCAGCAGACCCAGGGACGTCATCTGTGAATCCTCTGCTTTCCAATATATTTGAAGGCCCTATGGTTTATCCTTATAAAGAGAAGGTCACTCCCTGAAATCATGCACTGGGCATGAGCTTCTTGGCTCTACAGAGGAGAATGTCTGCTTTCTTCTTTCATAGCCTGAACCACAGCATGCAGCTCTAAATTTGGATCCTGACTTCAGTTCTGCCTTTTGGACTGTTTGGAACTATGGTGGTTGCACTGGGACTATTTCCAGTGTTAATGGAAGTGTATGAAGGACCTATTTGTGGTGGTGTTAAGTTTGGTTTGTAAACTACTCCGGGGTACAGAGATTCACTAAGTCTGTTTCTTTTTCTGTGGGTGTGTGGAACAACGGAATAAAAAGAGCTGCTGTTGGAGACAGCTTGCAAAGAAAGAAGAAGCTATTTCTTTTCCTGTGCATTTCTTTCTGTCCCAAGACCAAATTCCCAAAGGCTTGATCCTTGCAACTGTGATGGAAGTATGTCTTCTCTCTGGACTACAATTAATATTACAGCTGTAATCCTACTTAACCCTGAACTCTAACAGTTGCTAAATTTTTATTTATTTCTCTTCTATAGATTATTTTATGCCTTGGCACTCAAGGAGATGAAACTGTAACAATCTCTTCTACATCAAAGTTCCTCTGTGCTCCCACTAGCTGGCCCTTGTCCATGTGACAGACTGGGACCTGTCTCTTCATGACCTTTGCAAAGCTGACGTAGCTTGCAAATTGCTGCTGGTGCTTTATTGAAAAAATAGATAAAGTTTTCACAGGAGCTGCTCACCAGTCAGGAGTAGTTTCAAAACCATGTAAATGTCCAAAGGGATCATTAGGCAAAGAGATGCACACATGTGCATGGAGAAGGCTGTTTTCCCCTTTCACCTACCTGGTGAATATGAGAGTACATGGATGTTATTGGGCTTTTACAAAGAGCCTTGCCAGAGAAGGAGCCCTCTGCATGGCCAGGTGACACTCAGCTGGGTTACCCAAACACTATATTTTCAGTACTCCTGACAAACCTGTGTGCTTTTCTTTGCTAGATACTCCTTCCTTTGTTCATCAGAGGAGTGAAGGGTGCCCTTCCTGAAAAATTAATTTGTTTCCAGGTTATCAAACAGTCCCTAACAAACAAGATCCTTGACCAGAAGCGAAGATAGCAATGGATGCGAGAGAGACTTTCATGTTTTCCAGGAGAGGCAGAGGGGGCACTCGTTTAGTGTGGTGGTTATAAACAAAGTATACTGTGTTTTACTTTCTTCAATGAAGAATTCAAGAACAGAATGCATTTCTGAAGTCAATACTTCTGGTTTCAAAATTGATCCTCTGTGAAAGTATTGAGAAACCATTTACCGATACATCAGTCAAATAGTCCTGACTTTTCCAGTTGTTTACGTGTATTAAAAAAATAGGGATATGTTTAAAGGATGCATTCAAATTTAGTATTACATCTTTCTGGTAGCAGTCAAACTATTCAGTGGCAGAGAGTGGCTCAAGCAAAAGGTGTGGACCTTAACTACCCCTGTCTGAGTGTTTGTAGAGGATTGTTGAAGGTGGTATTCATCTCTGATAGTCAGAGGTAGGTGAGTGCAAGGTCTTTCATCAGGAGTACCCCCTCCCAAGCATGTTCACATGCCACCTTGAAATCACATGGTTTGAGTCACCACCCACCTGAATGTGCTTTGCAGGCAAACACTTCCCTGGAGCTCCTGGAGACCAAAGTAGCAGTCTGTAGGGAAAAGGGAAAGATGACAACAGTGAAGCCAGCAAGTGATGCACATACAGCAACACTAGAAATATGAGTTTTGACTCACACATAGTCCAGCCTCCAGGAATTTGGCTGTATAGAAATTTTACTTGCTTATGTAAAAAACTGGCATTTACCAGCAAATGCCATGAATTTATACAAGAACAGCTGAACTCAGGGATGTTGGGTAAGATGCTAATATAAGCTGTAAAAGGGACTGAGGTTCCTAGAACAGTGTGGAGCTGGAGAAATGGATGTGTGTAGGAAACAGGGAGCGCTGCTGCCTCGGGGAGGGTGGGACCAGAGGTGTTTTCAAGGCATAGGCTGGCTGTGGATGTGACTACCGTATAAAGAGAGTGGACTTAGAGGGATATGAAGGATATCAGATGTATCAAAGGTGTAACTTAGGTGTAACTCATTAGGTGTAACTTCTGTTAACCAGTTAGGGCTAATCAAAGATTAGGATGCTTTTAGTAGCAGAAGCTGCAGACTAAAAGCTGAGATACCTGCAGACCTGCAGGTATTTCAAATGAGTTTATTATGGGTGGTTTGGTGTGGGAGTCTGGAGCAGGAGGTACATTCTGGCACCAGCTGAGCATCTCCCCCTCATCCCACAGTGTGCCAGGCAGGCACAGCTAAAGGAGTCGTGGCAGAGGCAGACTGTGTGGTCTGTCACTGGTGGCAGCCACGGTGGGCACTGGTAGCAGAGGGAGCTGCTGGGGTCTGGCAGCCCTGGAAAGCCAGGCTGGCTGCTCAGCTGTTGCTGTGACAGGAGGGGTGCAAGTGGTGTTTGAGCTGCTGGAAAGAGCCACATCTTTCCCTGCCAAACCTGTGGCTCCACATGCCCTGGCCCCTCTCTCAGTGGCAGTTTTCCAGAGCTCTAGCACAGCAAAGCAGGCAGCTGGATCATAGATTCTGTGCCTCCCTAGTACTTTGCTGTCTTGGAAAATGGGCTATTTTGGTGTGCCCGGTGCTGGTCCTGATCTGACAGCCTGTGCCTCTGGGAGGATTTTTTCTGCACCTTCTTCTCTTCCACCACCACAAGGCAATCATTTGTGTGGGACTTATTTGGCTCCCTGCTGTCAGCCTTCCCTGTGATGAAGGGGTGCAGCAGGAGACTGGTGGCTCTTCTTGCTGGTGAATCCAGTCCTTCAATAAATTCCTAATTCCTTTTGAAAGTGGGGAGGTGTATTGGCTGACTGAAAATTGTTAAGTACTGTAATAAGGAAGTTAACACAAGGATTTTGAAATGAAAGCTGCTCAATTTGCTGATATTATACAATGCTGTTGCCCAGCCTGGGAGAGTAATGAAGATTGCTTAATTAAAACTAGAGACAGACTGAAATCTCCAGCTGTGTGACTCAGGGATGTTTCAAAGCAGAAAATAACAGGTATGAATACAACTTGACTAAATGGTTTGCCTATATAGGGACATGCAGTCACAGAAGAATTGCCCTTGTCTGACATATTCCAGGAATAAAGATAACAGTATTGATGTGTCTGACTGTCCACTCAAATATGCAGGTGGGTGCTCTGAGCACACAGGGCAATGAACTCCTACTCTGAGTTACCTAGTGCTGTTCTAGTTTTGCCATCAGCTCAAATCCATCCATGGCTGGATGCCCCTTTAAATGATGTCTAGCTCCACATCATTTTGTTTTGGAGCTCAATGAAGAAATTGCTGTCTTGGCTGTGGCTGGTTTGTGCTATAGAAAGGCAGAAAAATCTTAAAATCTTTTATTCCTTTTTATGTGTTGAAATTGTTTCAAGTATAAAAGCCCTATTAATGACTCATTTGGAAGGTTTTGCATGAATATAGGCACGCACCTTTCATGTATATTTGATGAACCAGATAGAGCTCTTTTAAGACAAAATTTTGATTTCAAGCCCTTTTAAATAACATGGCTCCTTTAATATTTCTTCTCTAAATACTGTCTGAATGTACATGCAAATGCCAATTTAGCTGCATCTTAATGGTTTCATTTCAAAATGCTTTTCTTAGTCTTGTTCAAACCAAAACCAAACCTCTGTCTCCCACCAGCAACAGTCCCCCATTACATCTCCGCTCGTGTGTTAGGCAGTGACTTTTGTCCATCTTACTTGGTTTTAATTGTAGCAGAATGTCATCTCTAAACTCTTTCACTCTGCATGATAATGAGGCAAACCCAGCTCTGCTGGTATGCAGCACAGTCCAAAATCCAGCAGCAGGCCTTACTCATTGGCAGCTCTTGCTCACGCGGGTGCCAAACCCTTAAGGAGTGCCACATGTGAGAGGACCCTGACAGAGGCTCTGGGGCTCTGCACAAGCTCAGGCCTGCATTTGCATCAGGAGATATTTCTGTCTGAGTCAGGGGAATAGTAACACCCACAGACTCAGCCCTAGGCTCTGGCAGATTTAGCTCTCAGCAGATGCTGCTATGAATTTATTTAGCCTCATCAGTGGTTGAGGTGAAGGCACAGACTTGGAGCCAGTGTGAGTGTGGTGCTCTCACATGTCCTGCTGAGCCACCCCTGCCCCAGGGGGACTGACTGCTGCAGAAGGATGTATGGCCATGGTAACATCTTACCCTAAGGCTCTCACAGCCCTCAGCTGCCTGACTACACAAATATTTATATTTTCATTGTTCCTGCTTGGGATCGCCATCCTTGGAAGCATTTATAATCCTGACACGTTCTATTAGGTGGTGGCAAAAGACAGTTAAGCACATGTCCCTGTCCAGAGCAAGGTACATGACAAAGGAATTTCAACTATTTAGGTGCAAGGCCAAGGTATTATTTGATTATGGCACAGAGGTGGAGACAAACAGGTGGAGCATGAGAACAGACTGACCAGGGAGTAAGATATGGACCAGAGAGGTTTGCAGCAGAAGCCAGAGAAAATTAGACAATAAGTTTGGGAGTGCTGGCTGAAAGAATAGCAACTAGTTTGACCCCATTTGTTTCCAGAAATTAAACATTTTGTACTTATTTTGTAAATAAGATTGAATTCTATAACCAAGCTTAACAGAATCAAACTACAACCACTCCAATTTTGAGACAGTCTTTCAGCTGAGGAAGCTAACATAATGGTTCTATTGCATGATTTAGTGTTGGTACCTTATTTATAGCAAGCAAAACCAAGACAGAATTATATAGTTCATTACACTTTCGTGACAAAAAAATCCTTTTTGTCTTGCACATATGTTACAGAGAACCTGTTTTAGAAACATTTCAGACTAAAAATAAATACACTGGACCCATATAATAAATCCTCCAAACCATGTGCTTTAGAAACCCTGAGACCAAGTGGATGGAGAGTGAAACCAGTACATTTAACATGGCTAAAAATTGATTCAAATGTTCTCACTAGATCTAAAAATGTTTCTGGAATTAAGTCCAGCATTGTGGGTAGTTCTATGCATAAAGGTAAGCCATGTCTCCACAGAAGCACCGAATGTGTTCTACAAATGTCACAATGCATGACAGAAGAGGATACATGCCTTCTTACAATTCCCTCTGCATGAAACATGGACTATTTCACTACTTTGTGTAAATCAACTAATATATATCAATATATACTTAATAAATAACACTAAAATGCTGCACATTTTTCTGCTGCAGCATAGTTTATCTTTCTTACTGTTTATTGATTCCTTATCATTCAAGAACAATGATCTAAAAAGATGTTCTTTCTTATATGCCACTACTAATTGTCATCTCTGCTCAATCCATGCAACTCAGCGAGTGGTCCAGCCCTATCCCACTGAATTCCATACTTCATCCCCTGAGTCTTATGTGGTAGATGTAGCCATGGGCAATAGCTAGGGTGTTAAAGAATTTCACCTCTGGAGCTATAGTACATATGTATATATACACATATAGAAACACACACATTCTCTGCAGCTGTGTAGGAGTCAACCTCATTTTTAAATCATACAGAAGAGCACAAGTGGAAATCTACAAACTCTTCTGCTTTTTATTATAAAACTAATAAACCAGAACTCTGACCTTATTTATATTTCTGTCCTTAAAACATTACACATGCAATAGTGAAAATGCATATTTGCTTGAAGATTTTGAGAGTCCTGAGAAGTAAAATGTATAAAACTCATCCTTGTTCTACTGACATCACTGATACCTCCCTACTAACAAGAACTCCTGCCTCTAGAGGAAGCCCCCTTTCCTTCTTCCTACTGTTTATGAAATGTTCTTGCCACTGATGCCATCCCATTCCTTATTTCTGCTGAGAAGATACTAGTGAAATTGTTACTAAGTAGTGGTGGTTGAAAACTCATGAGGTTTTCCAGGCTTATCTCTGGCAGGTAAGTGAATAATTAAAAACCAAATCACTGCATCTCCTATGCTGGGTGGAGTACAGAATTATCAGCTCAGGGCTTAGGGGCAAATCACAGGATGTAGCTTCAAATCAGGAGATACCCATGTACTCTGCAAGTACATACACAGGAAGGCTCTCAGCAGTTCGTCTGATGATCTCTTCTGTTTTGTAGGATTGCAAGTGGGAGTTGCAAGTCCTTGTTCCTTTTTGTTTGTTCTGTTTGGGCTGTGTGAAGCCTTCTAGCCGTGGAATGTGTATGCAATGTAGAACTTACTTAAAAGCTTGAAGGACTAAGGTATAGAAGCTTTAATCTCTGATGAAATGATTTAGTCAAAAACATAGTACAAGAAATAATATCCATTGTGCAATGCCTTGGTGAAAGCAGAGGGGTTTAGTAATGCTAGGACACTTGGAAAAGGAGGATTAACAGATGTCTTGGTTTCTTTTTCAAGACAGACTCATTAGTAAGCAGACAGGCCAAGTGTCCCTTGGGTAGACAAGACCTGTGCTGCTCTTGGGAAAAAATATAATGATGCCCACTTCTATTTCTAGATTTGCTGGTTGTGTGTTGAACACTTGTTATGGAAGAAATGAGCATGGGTGGTTGTTTGAACTGCAGAGGGGTAAGAATTCATAGGGTTTTTTTATTTGAAAGGTTCCATACAGAAGCAGAGAAAGAGAACACTAATTTTGTGGATCAAGAAATAGTAGAGTTCTCACTTTTTCCTCCCTTGGTGTTTATTGGGTGGAAGGTCTAAGGAGTGCCTGTTTGGTGAATCTGCTTGCAAATGCATAGCTGCAAGGGAGCCAGAAGTCACTAAGACATCAGAATCTTGTTAGGCTGGTTACTGCTAGTTTGAAAAGCCAGGCATGTTTGGAGTGCTGCCATGCCATGCTATCCTTGTCAACTGCATCAAGCTAATTTCAGCTAATTTCAAACATGACATAATGATTCTATTCTTACAGCCTGTCACTCTGGGTTTTTAGTAGCTCAGGAAAAGCACTTGATACACAACTCGGGAAACTCATTAGCAGATACAAACTTCCCCTTCACAATGGCCGTTTTTAGACCCTGGTGGGAAGAGAAGCTTGCTGGACTGCAGCTCCCAACACAGAGCAGTCTCTTCTCTCCCAGTACTGGGGACTAGCCCAGGGCTTAGGCAATCAACCCAAGCCTTCCCCACTTGCCTCTAATTTGCCAGCTGCAGCACTAGCCAGCATGGCACTGCAGAAAATGAGGGACATGTGCAGTGCTCTGGCTGCATGTATATCCATAGGGAGTCTCCATCTTCTTGTCAAATTAGTGCCATGGTGTCCCCAGCTGCAATTCTGTAGCTCCCTTTACCCAAGTGCTGGGAAAGGTTGGCAAAACTTCCCCTTCTGGATCTTTCCTTCTTAGAGCAGTTTTTACCCTCCTCTTCATTGCCAGTTTTTAAGCACAGAAAGAGGAAGGCTGGGATGAGGGTAGTGAATCTCATGTGGCATGGGATTAGGTTCTGGGAGAGTAGATGTGATTTCTTAGCTCTACTGCAATTCCCTGGGCAATCGTGAGCGTGTCAGTCTTAGTTCCCCATCTCTAGACTGGGAGCAGTATATTATAGTTTGTGAATACTCCTGCATTTTTCTATAGTCTTTTTTCTTCTGAGTTACTTGAGCAGGGGCCCAATGTAAGTGCAAGAGCATGACATGAGATAACCTGATGTGTTCAAAAGAACTCTGGAACATACTGTAATTAAAGAAAAAAAATTAACCAGTTTGAATATTCTCTTGGTTTTGGTTGTTTTTCATTTGATGTTTTCTACATTTCAGTCCCCAAGTGAAAAGCAAGCATCCAGTCTAGATTTCCAGTTCCTCAGTGCCCCTGTTGTTCTTTTTAAGTTTTATTTGAGCTGACTGCAACTGCTCTTAAAAAGGGTTCTTGTTTTAGGAATTGCTCCCCTTTGGAACAGCAAAGTCCAGCTTTTGCAGATTGAGTAACCTGCTTGACCTGTTTTATCATAGATACCTGTTTCCAAGATGATTTCACATAGGAAAGAGAAAGGCAAGGGGGAGATGAGACCTCCAGATTGTTTCAGGATTTACTGAGTCTTGTCAGTTTTCCTTATTTTAGATATGACAGGCCAGTTTCCATGGGGTGCTGCTTGGAAACATGAATTTTTTCCTCCAATAACAATTGGGGGAAAAAATGACAATTGCCTATAGAAATCATAGAACAAGCTACTTTCAAAAGGAAAACCTGAGTGAAATTCCCAGGCTCTGGCCACATAGGGACAGGTGAGGATAATTATATTGTTAAAGCATTTTGCATTGTCTTGCAAATGTCCTCACCAAAATATAGCAGTATGGGACAGCGGGTTTTATGGATCCTTGTCAGGCAGTTACTGTGGTGTTTCACACACACTCCTGTATTTACAGTTTTTCTTAAAGTAAATTTGAATTAACAGTCCCAATTTGAATCTGTAGAAAATCAGCCCTGAATAAAATTCCTGTCTGTCTCTTAAAATGGATGCCAGCCAATTAGTACTTCTTGCAGGTTCAGGAAAATATTCTAAATAGCTTTCATTATTTTAGTGCAATTTCCTACTTTCAGCTAGGTCTGGAAGTGACAGCTCCATTATAACGGTTGTAACTGTTGATAGTTTAAGATCAGAAGAGCTAGCTTGTTCTTATGAAATTTGAGTCCTTGTTTACTTTGTACATTTAAAAATAATCATAATTGCTGGGACAGAGTTCACAGCTACACTGGATTCACAGCAACTGGCCTCCTGAGAGTGAAAGGCAAATAGGCTCAGGGGAAGGATCAGCCTGGAGTTAAGAGGAAAACAGGCTGTTTTTCATATTTCCTGTCTTTATTTATATATATTTTTAAAGCAAGATCACACATAACCGTTTGACAGGAAAAATCACAACTTGTGCTGCCCCTGGAAAAAGACACACAGCTTAGTTGATTTTGGAATGTTTGCTGTTCAGTTGGGTCACATTAATGCCATTCTGTACAGCCTGGGTCTCCCCTCTGACTAGGCTTCCTCCCTGTGGGTGGTGGGTTTTATGCCTACCAGGTTGTGCCAGCAGTGTCTCTCCTCTCTGTCAGCCAGTATTTCAACAGTGTCACAACTGTGCTCTCTCTGGCTTGCACAGGATTCCCTCAGTGTGACTTTGCTTGTAGAGCAAAGTCAGTTCTTTCTTGGGCCCTGGATTTGTGCCTTTGTTTGCGGCCTGAGGTTTCTTCCTCAGGCAGTTCTTCTTCCAGCATCCCCCCAGAATAAGATTTTACTCACCTGACATTCAGGGGCTGAGCCAGTCTCTCATTTTCCATTGGGATGAGGTATGTCCAAAGTCTGAATTAAACTCCCCAAAACTCTTAAGGATTTGCAATTCAGTTGTGAATCCAGAGGCAGGTATGTCCTACAGAAGTTTGCTGTCCTTCAGTCTTTGTACCTTCCTGTCAGTTCTGCTTGAGAGTAAAGTGTCCCTCCGATTTTGTTTGCTCAGTTTCCAGAGTCACAGCAAACACAGTTTAAAGGAACAGCTTTCTCTTTACCCAGATAAGTTAGTACAAATATGCCCTTAACGTCCTTTGCGCTGCTTGTGCCAAGGCTTAATGACAAGGGATTGTTAAACCTCCCGTATAAATCTTTAACAACTGGGTGAAACTTCGGTCCAAATCTGCAAACTCAAGTGGAAACAGTAGTAGTATTTGCTTCCACTTTTAAGGCCCACTGGCTGAGAAACTGCTCTTGCTTTACATTATTTACAGCCATTTGAGATGAAAAGTTTATGACTATTTGAAATGTTTATGACTATTTTTAGATTGCCATTTCTTAATTTCTTATGTGTTCACATACCTGGGCACTGGGGCGGATATAGCAGAGCCAGCCTGGTTTTATATTAAGGCTTTTTGGATCAGTTCAAGTGCCTGTGATAATTTTCCCTGTTGAAATAATTTCTTATTACCAGGCCACTTGCTTGCTATGATTTGAATGTCCCTCTTCTGGGGGCAACTTAGGCCCAGTGCTTCAAAGGAAGATAAAAAATAGTGATTGCTTAGATCAGTGCTATACCTGGAAGAGATTTTCCCCCTCATCCTCAGATAACTGGCTTTGTATTTTTAAGACTGCATTTGTATTGGCTCTTAGAAAAAGCATTACACAGCCTGCTGAATTTGATGCTAATCTTTTCTTTGGGATTTATTTTCTTTCTGAAGTTCACTGAACTTGCCAATTGTTTTGTTCATTTCAAAATATTTTAAAATATTTTAATTGGTCACAACATTACTCTTTTTAAAATGCAGCTGTGTGCTCAGCCTACTCCGTGGAAGATGTTCACTGAGTTAAGCTTGGGTTAATCTGAACTCAGACATCATAGAATCATGGTCACCAGTGTCAATATCCCTTTATGCCAGCCAAAGGCCTGGCCTGGCCATAGAGGGCTGCTAGCAATTAATCCTGTAATGATTAATCAAGGTCACCATCAGGCTTGTGCACTCCCGGTCTGAGAGTTGGCAGGACTCAGGAATGAGGGATGCAGTGGAATTTGGGCTCCTCTCTGTTGCAAGAGTTGTTCAGGGTGAATCTAGCTAGCTTTGTGCTTCAGACTTGCTTATCTGGGTGTCCAAGCACTGCAGAATACATGAAGCAAGGAACTACGGTCTTATTGTATTTTCCAGTCATTAAATTGCTTCAGTGATTCCTTCTCAGTGTTTTTTGAGGGCTAAATAAATCCTGCTTCTACAATCCTCTTTTTGTATTCAAACCTCACCACCTCTCTTCCTTTGCTTCCCATAGATCGTGCCATTTGTTTTGTTAACAAAAATAAAGTGTCTTTTCTTTTTTGTTCCAAATGGGCAAAGTAAATGGAGAAATGGTGTAATGTGTATAATAGGCAGGCTGTTTATTGGGTGTTGTCTCTCACAGGGTGATGAAGCTTCCCTGTGACAAACCCATGACTCACCATGGAGTGCCAGAAGGCTTACAGGGCTGCTATGGGGTAATGCTGTTGCCCTTTGCGTTAAGGGAATTTTTTTTTTAATTTTGTCCAATTTTTTTCCGCAAGGTGAGGAAATAAATTTTATTTTCGGTGAGAGAGGCACCAGCGGCAGGATTCTGTGCTTACTCCTCCTGATGGAAATCAAAAGTAATGTAAGTGGAGTCAGTGGAGTGTGAAGGAGTACAAACCCAAAGAGTACCTGCTCCTCATGCCTGTTGCACCTACAGTTGATAAGGATAGTGAGGTGCTGGTCTCAAATATGCTCAGAGGCTCTTTTCCCTAAAAAGAATTGGCATTAAAAGAAAACTGAATTTTTTCTCATCCACCGCACCCTGTTTCCCAAAGAGCTCTGCCATTAGCATTTGCTTGTTACATTCATAATTATAATTACTTTGGCTTTTTCTTGCTTGTCTTTTTTTTCCTTCCTGGGCTGAACAGACTTTGAGTCAAAGCCCTGGTCTATAGGATTTTTCTTCTGCACTAATGATGCCATGTTCCCCAATGCCTGGAAAGCAGCACATCATGTTTTAATTTAAAATTGCAGTACTGTGTAATTGCTGCTTCATATGATCTGACCCCACGGACTCTTGAACTACAGCTGCCTGACAACAGCATCTACACTGTACAGTACAGCAAAAGCACTGAATTACCTGAGCCAGCCTTGCCTTTCTAATGATGTTGGGAATCAATGGAATCAGGTTTGAGCATTTTGCAAGGGAAATATACATTGACAATTTTTAATGGACTGCATGTCACTCACTAGATCCTGCTAATTTCTTTTCACATATGCTCATGAGCGTTAGCTTCTGAATTCTTTTCCTCAGCCTCCATTTACAGCTATTGCCATAGCTTTCCTAAGAGGTGGCACCCCAAACTGAACACAGTCCTCCAAATTCAAATGCTCCATTGTTCAGGATTCTGTCATTATATTATCTTCTGCATTATTTTTATATCCTCTTATTAATGCACCCACACATCCTATTTGCATTTTTTAACCTTTTTAAAAACGTTTTCATTACAACAATCAGATATAAGGGCAATGAAGTGAGTGTGGAACAATAGAAGTGAAGATTTTGATCCTCCTTAGACCTAAACCTGTTTTAAACTTCAGTGGTGACACTGATTTTGATTTACACTGAAAGAGGGAGGATCAGGCTGTACTTGTCTACAGTGGGACATCCATTTTTGATAGTGAATGAGGAACAGTTTTGTAAAATAGTTTCAGAACACAGCATTGGGAAAAGCACTTTTTCTTTTATCAGAAAGGAAGGGCTTTGCAAATAGAGGTCTGTGCTGTGGGCTGGAGGCTGAAGGCTGTGCTGGAGCCTGGATGCTGGCAGTGGTGCTGGTGGCTGCAGGGAAGCAGTGCAGGGTGCCCACATGTTGATGGTGGGACTGTCCTGCACAGGCACTGGGATTCAATCATTTTAACCTCATAGCAGGACCAAGCAGCACATCCTTCATTTTAGGAATAGATTTAGCCTTTCTAGACTGTTAACTTCTGCACATTCATGTCTGATACTGACTGGCGCTGGGGAGTGGGTCAAAGGCAGGGCACCCCAGCTGGCTGCAAGGGAATGTGTGAAATCTTACTGAGAGAGGAAGATATGATAAGGGAAGGTGGGAGGTGGCCAGAGGCAGAACTACTCAGCCATATGCATGCTGCCACCATAGCCCATGCAGCCATTGCCACCATACCAAGCCATACCTGGGACTGCCACTCAGAAGACATGGACAACCAGTTTTAAGCTGCAGCTGGGAAAGGTGATTTCTATGAAACAAATTATTATTTATGCATTGTCTGGCTGCAGAAGCCAAATGTCTGACTCAGAAAATCACCTGAATTATACTGCTGCTAGCCAGGGAGAAGAAAAAAAGGTGAAGAAATCCATAAAGCAATCATTCATGTCTTGCTTTCTGGCAGACTGCACCTTAGCAGCTTCTTCAATGTCTTTCTTCCTCCATTAATTGCTTCTGCTTTACTTGACTCTGGATTTTCCCCAGGAGCCACTGTTAAATGTTAGTATCTGGTGGATATCAATGACATTGTCTCTGGAGGGACTTTCCCTCACACTGTTGTTTGATTCCAGGTAATGCAGTGAGATACAAATGCCTTTGGTCTTCCCTTTTGTGCCCCAATTAAGGTCATACTTGCCCAGTTAGGCAAGGTGTGTAAACAAGGAGTGTGGTTTTATGATGCAGATGCAATGGCTAAGTGCTAGTCTGGGTGGTGAGTCTGCTCCTCCTGTCAGCAGCTTCATGCTCCTGCTCCTGCTGCAGATTCTGCTGCTTGATGGACTCTTGCTGACGCAGTCCAGGACAATGACCCAGCAGAAGCTGCTTTTTTTAATTTTTTTTTTTTCTGGATTAGTTTTCTGGCAGTCTGATATCCTCTGATGGCTTGCCAAGGTAAGATGAGCATTCCTGCTGGCACAGGAAAGGATACAGGGTGGCTCAAGAAAAACAGAGTAATATAGAAGCATTACCTTAATTTGGTTGGTCAGTTTATTGGTTGTAAGTCCACATCTTTGCAGCTTCCTATTTGGCTTGCACAGATCCACCACAGCTGCCATCAAATGAGGAGACTTTTCTTACCCTTTTTGCATGACTAGCAAGATCTGTTCACAGGATTGTTATTCTTTCAGATCACTTCGAAGACCAGAAGTGTTAATGGCAGCAATTGAAACTGAGTAGAAAAGAGGGAAGAGCAAGGGATGCCGCAGAAAATGGGATACTGCTGTCATCTCTGACAGCAGTAGCACAATGTAGTTGTGAAATTATTTGCTTGGGTACTTGCAGCAGCTGCAGGTGCTGCCTCTCAGCCAGCCAGGGCACAGCTGGGAGAAGGGACGCTGCCATCCCTTTTTTTCTCAGGTGTGACCTTAGGCTTGTACTCTCCTCCCTGTTTCCCTGCTTGGTTCCCCCCAGTAGCTCCTTGCCTGCAGCTGCTGGGATAGTTTGGCCTCGGAACACTTCCACGGAGGCTCTGGGAGCTGCACCTGAATGCATCAGCATGTCATTCCTGCCTGGGTCCTCCTGTGTTAACCCATTTCTTATCCAGAAAGAGCATCTTGATGGATTGGAGGTGTGTGGAGCCAGAATATTAGATTGTCACAGCACCATCACCTGTTGGTTATAGCAATTGTGTGGGTTCTTTAGGCAAAAGGGTTCCTTTCCCAGAGCTCAGTACTCTGAGAGAAAGCACTGGGAGTCTGCATGCTGCCACCAGAGGAACTTTGCCTTCCTCAGGACCAGGGGAGTAGAGGACCAAGAAATAAGACAGTATGCTGAACTGTAAAGAACCAACAGCTGTGACACAGTGGGACAACCCATGCAGGTAGAAATATGCTGGTAGAAATACGCTGCTTAATTACTATGATAATGTACAAGTCTTTCCTTGTTGTTTGTCTGGCTCACAAGTAACCACACCTTACATGCAAAACAGGTTTGCTATTTAAATGTAAGCTTGTGTTTATATGCTACCCGATAGCTTTTTCTGGGGATCCAAGACAGCTGATACTGCAGCCAACAAATAATTTTGCAGCTTGAAGACTAGCTGGTAAGAGTGTGGTGAGCCTCCCTTTTGTCTAATCCAATAGGAGTGCTTTTTGGTTCTGTATTTTTTTCTTTTGACGTGACTTCCAGAAGACACAGAGTCAAAAAGGTATTTTTTTTCCTTTTTTTTCTGTTTTTTTTTTCTTCTTTTTTCTGTTGTTTTCTTCTTCTTTTTTCTGTTTTTCCTTTTTTCTTTGCCCCTTTTCATAACTGTGGACATTGATAGGAACTAAAAAGGTAAATACAACATTTTGTAGGTTCAAGTAGGAATGCAGTTTGTGTATTCCTCCACCAAATATATTTTAAGAAAAATACTGCTGCTTCATGTAATTCCCCTCTCCTGCTAAGAAAATCTCCCCTTTAAGGCACAGGAGCTACTGCCAGGCTGAGCCACAACAGTTTGAAAGCAGACCCTGATTGATTGTTTAGGAAAGCATGTACTGGGGAGATGGAAAATCCCCTTGTAAATGTGGTATGAAGTCTTTACCACATAAGAAACTTTCTGTTTCTACTGTGGTTAAAAAGTTTAGTTGAATTGGCTGCTGGATTAAAGTAATTCCAGTTTTGTGTCTTTTCCAGTTTTCAATTCTGAATGGTTTAGTTTGTTTAAGGTTTATTGTTTGACAGTTTTTGCTGATAACATCTTTCTGATTTTACATTGAGGGTGATTTAGTAGACTAAATTAATGTGTGCTGCCTGGCTTGTTAAGAAATTCCATAGCCTGGATTTAGTGTAGGGTCTAGTCTAAGGGCATAAGCAGGCTGGAGATGGAGTGCTCTGATGCTGGGCTTTGGCAGAAACAGGCACAGTCATGCTGCTTAGGAGGGAGGAAAACTTCCACACAGGAGTGCACTGTGTAGCAATTATTCTAGAAGGAAACTGGGTCTTCTATTTATTAGCCCTATCCAAGTGGAACGTGACTACTTCTGGGACCCCTCCATGCAATATCCCAATGGAAATGTCTTACTTCCCTTTAAGTGAGACAAGAAGTGTGTTTTGGCATAATGCTTGGTTGACTTTATACATTTGGAAAACACTGTAAGTCCAGGTCTGATGTTGAGTAGAGAACAACCAGTCCTGGATTCTTGTGCTTGCCTTGAAAAGTAGAATTTTAGTTGAGTTTTGCATGTGACTTTCTCTGGGTTTTTTGATTGTGTTTTTTCCCCCAGACTCTCCCTGAATGGGTTGGATAGTTCTTTTGGGACCTGTCTGAAACCATTCAAGAACAAGCTACCTGCTGCACAGAGTGTAGAGCTCTCTGACAGGGACCAAGGGATTGAGTTCAGCATATTACCTCATTTCTTTTGGTTTGTTTTAAAGACATGCTGTCATTTCAGCTTGATTCTGATCATGTTCAGAACAAGTTTTTACAGAAGCTGAGGCCAGTGGAAATGTGCTTTTTACTCACTTTTCTTGGAGAGGATTAAAGCAAATAAACATGCAATGGCTCATCCTGCTCCAAGTCCATGTGAGCTGCCTTGAAGGACAGAAGTGGAAGGAACAAGTACCCTCTCCTGGTGTCTACCAGCACCTTTTCCTTACTGCTACTTGGGCTCCTTCCAGGCATTAAATCCATCATAAATTCACTTGTTGATAATTAATATTTCTTTTGACTCTTCTGGTGTGCTGGAAACAGTCTCTGCTTTGGAAATCATTACAGCTGTGTAACTTGCAAATAAATGATGAGTAATGGCTTCCTCCAGCTTAACTCCCCCCCTTTCTCAGTGTTTCCAGTGTGCTCATCTTTCCCTGTCTGCCCAGTCCTGCCCAGAGGTGAGGTTCTGCATCTCAGTGCAGCAGCTTCTCTCATGCCTTGGAGAGGAATTGCAGGTAAACATCAGCTTCCCTGAACAAGACACTTTGCAAGGATAAGCCTGGAAAATAAATCAAAGACTCCAGTAAATACCTAAATGCAGTAGGGGATATTGGCTTAATGGCTACATGATAAATTTCCCTTCTCTTCACTAGCACCTCTGTCATCCAGAAAAAGGTGACCAGCTATGTTCTTTTCTCTTAGGAAAAAAAATTACTACATCCAATTCCCCTTTCTTACTCCTGTAGTTCACAAAAGTACAGCTAACTCTTCTGTCCAAGGTTGTTGAGTTGATACAGTTCTGAGCAACTTTTGTTGTCTTCACGTGTACAGCTCTCCAGTCTCTTGCTTGTGTTTCAGGCCTTTGTATTCCCAGAAGCTTATCTTTTTTTCCTAATATAGCTCTTAGTATTCCGAAAGATACTGCCCTGATCTTTGTCTTGCCCATGTCCTTGGGGTATGCTGGCAGCAACACTGTTTCCTTCCTTGCAGGCCAGCCAGTGCTATCTCAGGAGGGTTTGGGAACCTAGCAGCGTAGTGGACACATGCAGCCTTGGAAGGACTAAGGTGTGATCTGAATTCCTGCAGTCCTGGAGCATTAGAACACTCTTCATGGGGCTGTCCAGTCAATGATTTACCAATTTTACTTCTTTTTTATTCAGGAAGGTCTAGTTAGTGGGCATGCCTTTGAATATAGGTTGTGGTCAAAAGAAAATCAATTCATTTCAGTTGTCTGGACAAGTAACTAAAGCAGCACTGTTTTGCTTTCTTTTGATATATATATATTATGAACTTTAAGCTTATTTAAAGATCCTGCATTTTTGATTCCATGTGAAATTCAAACTGTTATGACTCAATCTCTGCATGAGAATTCACAAGGGAGAATGTAGAAGAAGCTGAATACTGACTTTGTGTGTTTAAAAAAGGATGGAAAAGTTTCTCTGCAGATGGATACACAGCATGTATATATATGCATACAGCCATAATACCCACACTGTGTGTAGAGAGTGTATGTACAAGTTTATATACATACACACACGTATCTCTGTTTAGTCTCTGAAGAGATGGAAATATCACTTGATTCTAGTATTTTCCTTGATTATAGTTGCTGTGTCCAGGAACCTCAGGCTTGTTTCTATGGCAGCTATTCCCAGTTCAGCTATTTCCTCAATCCCCATTTGGCAGTGAGTGGAAGATGTTGTGACACTCACAGTGAGCATGTCACAGAGGGGCTGAGAGTGTGGGCAGAGCTGTGTGCAGGTGACAGGCTCAGACGGGAGGGACATGTGCAGCAGGCTGCAGCATGGCCTCCTGTGGCTCCTTGGCTTTCCATCAAGGGCTTCATGGGCCAGCCTGGAACTCTGTCTCTCTCTCCTTTTCTTCCTCTCCTTTATTTTTTTTCCCTTTCCTTCCCTGTTGCCCTGCTATGAAGCAGGACTGCAAGATCAGGATGGCATCACGAGCAGAATGCTAGGGAACCTGTGCTGCACTAGACAGGCTGACTAATCTCCCTTTAAATAATCTCCCTTTAAATAGGCTGGAAGCACACTGGTGAGTTTCTGTTTCAGGAGCCATAAATAGCCAGATCCATGCTGGTAAGTAGCAAACAGCACAGTTATTTGTTCTAGGAAGGTCTTGCTATTTCCTTCATGTTATTGCATGGATAGCTGTGATCCGGTTCTGGTAACACTCTGTATGGTAGCGGTGCTGCTGCCATTCCTCACCCTGCTGTATCCTTCTGAGACAGTGAGGAGGGAGCAGCTGCTCCTGGGAGATAGACTTCCCACTCCAGTGCCTTTGGATCCGAGTGGCAATGGAGCTGTGGCTTGCTGTGGACTGTTCAGCTGGCTTTAGCTAGAGCACTGCAGTTCAGACCCTTCTGAGCAGTGCTGTGAGTTCAAAATTCTCACTGATACTTACACCATCTGGAAGGTGAAAGCAAGGAATTTTGAACACTCACTGCCTAGATGTGGATCTGGATAGAGTGGAATGTATGGTCCTGTGAGCTAGCTAGCCTTGTGCTTCAGACTTGTCTGGAGGATAAACTCAGTTTATCTCTGTTTTCCTAACTCAGAAACAATTAAAAAAAAAAAATATTGACCACGTCTATGTTAGTTAGGCTGGCTAACATAATCTTCTTAAAGATGGAAGAGTGCAAACTATTCTCCAGGTAGGTACAAGCACTCTGAAGCTGCCTCTATATCTGGTCCTGAATTATCCAGGCAGCCTTCAAGGACATCAGGAGCTCATCTGTGTCCGGTAGCTGCTATAGCACTTGCCAAGATTTAGGTAAACAGGAGAATCCTCAACAAACAGGGCAACAAGTCTTGCCTCAGCGAGGTAGGAGGCATTTGAATTTCTTACTCATAGTGTATTGTCATCTTCTTCCTGCCATCCTACCCACTCAATGCGTCAGAGATCTAAGGCTTCATTTTTATTTTTTTTTTTTTTATTTTTTTCCCGCCTTCTCTGCGAAGCAGGGAATATCCAAGCCTTTAGTTTCTGGTGTATCATGTGAGATTTTTTTTTTCCCTGTTATACTTTATATTTTTTTTTTCTTGCTTACTTTCCCCCTCATCTGCTGAGATTAATTCCCTCAATCTACTGGCTTTTTTACTGGGGTGAGTTGGCTCACTGGTGCAAGAGAGCAGAGGGCCAAGTAGGTCTGAAGAGGGGTAGAGAGGATATGTGGGGGCATAACACAGACCAGTTACACAGAGGCAGCTTCCTTACATTGTCCCTCATGTGTGCTTTCCTTCATAACATTGCTTGTAAATCACTGTAAGAGGACAAGGTTTCTGCCTGGTCAGAAGTTCCATCCCAAGTGATGTGACACTATTCTTTGATCTTATGGAAGGAGGGGTGTTCTTTTCCTTTCCTTATTCATGCTCAGTGAGGCACTTGCCATCCTCAAACTGAGGCACACTGGGGCCAGGGATTGCCTCAGTGTGTAATTTGTATGGGATTTTAATCTCATATTTGGCAAAGCAGAAGTTCTGTGCCAAGTTTTGGATACAACATCAACAGAGAAATTAATGGTCTTTAGAGGGAAAGTACTACAATGTCTTATTATCAACAGTCTTCTGAATTACAGAGTAAACAAAAAAACCCCAAACCCCAGCCTGTGCATTTAATTAAAAAGACAAAGCTTTTTCATTAACTGTATTTGGTGTACTTACCTTGAGACACTCCATTTAGACCAACCAGGGTGTTCCTGAGGTAAGTTTGGCCTGAGTTCCCGCTACTATGCTATGCATAGGTTCTCTTTGGAAAAGTAGAAGCAAAAAACAAAGCTGAAAGTAGCAGAAAGTATGTTTCAATGCAGGACCGGTGGCACCGAGCAGAGAGAGCAAAAAGCAGTAGAATCTGCCTCATCACACTTTGCTGGGTCAAAATGCAGTGTGCTTTGTCCTCTTCCCTCCAGCACAATGGCTACGTTCCCTGTCTTGGAGCAAGAAACATTATTCCAGAACGGTACGTGGAGCTATCGCATTCCAGCCCTGCTCTACCTGCCGCGGTTCAGCATGATCCTGGCCTTTGCTGAGGAACGAGAGGACCTGGTGGATGAACATGCCAAGCTGATAGTCATGCGCAGAGGCATGTATGACCCAGCCACGCAGCACGTTCAGGTACCAGCGCAGGGGGAAGCAGGGGACACTGCCCCCCCTCTGCCCACCTGCCCCCACTGAGTTGAATGTAGTTCCTTTTTGCTAAAGGGACAAGGCAGCTTCGCCTCCCCAGGTACAGGAGACAAATCTGCCTATAAATAATGCACATCTCATTAAAACTGCTGGGATTCAACACTGAGGGCAGATGTTGCGGGGACTAGAATGGAGTAGATCTCCTAGGGGTGGCTTTGACCCATCATTGCAGAGCTGGGGATGCAGCTACAGAGATGGGACAAAAGTCCTGTTGTAGCAGGAAAAATGCGGTGGAGAGGCAGAAATACCTCAAGGAAGAAGAAGAAATGCCCCAATGATGGGGAAGAGTAAATTAGCAATCACCGACTATTCTTTTTTTATTTTATTTCATCATTTTAGGACTAATTTCTGGTTTAAAAAACAATTGAGAATAGCTAGTCTCCCCATGCAAAAAAAGTGTCTGGTTTGTTGGTGCCAGTGAATTGGCTACCTTATTAACCTACCAGTTATTATTAACAGCTATGCTGCCGGGTGGCTGGGGGTGGTGGAAACTCTATTTATAATAATTTTTTGCATATGCAAAGGCATTAATGTCTTGGGGGAAAAAAATAATTATATTTTTCTATTCCAAACCTTCATTGGTTGTCTTAGATTATAGGCTCTTAAGAGCTGGAGTCTGCCTAGCAGAAGCAGCCTCTGAGCACACCTGCAGTGTCATACCATTCAGGTAACATCTTGGGTAACTCCCTGTAATTCGGTTAGTGGGGTTCAGTTGGTCATAAACTTAGTAATTTGTGTTCACATGCTACAGTTTCTTAAAATGTAAATGTTAAATTTTCAATAAAAGTGAATATTAGTTGGATAGAAAAAGGTAAGATATGAACAAAAAGGCTAATCAGCAAATTAGGGCAGAAAAGCTAATTAATATAATCTTACTGGAAATGACTGCTTTGCTTACCAAGCCAATAACATTATGTAGTCATAGTTTTCTAATTGCAGTGCTAGTGTTAGAAACAGGATTGTGTTTTGTGCTATTCATTTGAGGAAAACAGGGCTTACTGGGTAGTTATACCAGCTCTGCGACCTATTTTCTGAGTCAAACAGGTCCAAATCTCCACACCAGAGCCACGCAATCAGCCCTAACAAGGTGCCTCAGTTTAGGCTGGGTTGCCCATTCACCTACATTCACATCAAAGCGGAGGAACAGGAGCCCAAATGAAAAGGGATTTGTCATCATCCAGGATGCTTGAAAAGGGCTTGGGTTTCTCTGTGACTTCCTAAAAACCACTGACACAGCACGGGGTTTGTACTAGCACACTTTGACCACTGGGCTTGTCTGTGTGCCATGTATATATTTGTGAGGATTTCTGAAAATTCAGCTGCTGTAGCTTTTTAAAGGGTGTCATCAGCCACCAGCTCCCTCCAGGTATGGAGCTGTCAGTTCCTCAGGGAGTAGTAATTGAAAAGAACATAACCCACATGCTTGGTGAAGTGTACATACTTTGTGTCATCGAAATAATTTTCACTTGCCTTTGGTGATGCCAGATTATTGTCTTCCTGTTTCTTGCTCTATCCATTATACTGTTTCTGTCCCTCCCATGCTCTTCTGTAGCTTTTATCCAGACATCCTTGCACTATAACCTGGATCTCTTTGTAACAGTGTGTTCCATTCTTGTCTCCCTTCCCACGGGCCCTGGCAGTGGAAAAGGATGGAGACCCTTGTCAGTGCACAGCTGGAAGGCCACCGATCTATGAACCCCTGCCCTGTATATGATGAGGTCTCGGGGAAACTCATCTTGTTCTTCATAGCTGTCCCAGGAAAGATCTCTGAGCAGCATCAGCTGAAGACAAAGATCAACCTGGTACGTCTCTGCTTTGTCACTAGCATGGACCAAGGACGCAGCTGGAGCCCTGCCCAGGATGTCACCGACAGCACCATTAGGAACGAGTACAAGAACTGGGCCACGTTTGCCGTGGGGCCGGGTCATGGATTACAATTGCTTAACGAGGCTCGGAGCCTTGTGATTCCTGCCTATGCCTATCGTATCTTGGACCCCAAGCAGCACCCCACCCCTCATGCCTTCTGCTTCATCAGCTCTGACCACGGGATAACATGGGAGAAGGGGAACTTTGTGGGGGAGGAGAGCGCAGTGGAGTGCCAGGTAGCAGAGGTGCACAGCTGTGGCAGAAAGGTCCTTTACTGCAATGCAAGGAGCAACAGGGGAGCCAGGATCCAGGCTGTCAGCTACAACCACGGGCTGGACTTTGAGGGAGGCCAGCGGGTTGAAATGCTAACAGAACCTCCCTCTGGATGCCATGGAAGTGTTACTGCCTTTCCACCTCCCTCGGATGCCAGATGTCGAGATAGTTGGTTACTCTATGCTCATCCTACAGACCCTAGGGGTCGAAAAGATTTAGGAATTTACCTCAACAAAAGCCCTTTAAATCCAGCACACTGGACAAAGCCCAGCATACTCTTCAAGGGCCTGTGTGCTTATTCAGATCTGCAATACATGGGCGTTGGGCCCGATGGCTCACCTTTGTTCTCCTGCCTCTTTGAATATGGGACCCACAGACAATGTGAAGAGATGATTTTTGTCATGTTCACCTTGAAGCAAGCCTTTCCCTCAGAACACTGAACCTCAAGCCTTTCCATCAGCATCCCTCTGAAAACCATCTTTGCTGATGTTTTTTACTGTCATTTCTCAGGCCTCAGCAAAAGATCCTATTTTACTCCTGCTGCACACATAGTTTGGTGTTGGCTTGTGTCTGTAGATTGTCTAACTCATTAAACATACCACAACTTAACATGTTTGGTTTTGTTTCCCATTGCCTGTTCTCCCTTTTTGCCTTTCTCCTTGGCTGCCTTTCTACACATCACGTGCCCAAAACAACCTTTGTATAGGGCTTCTCACCTTGAGGTCTCTGATAGGCTTCATCAGGGACATGTGTGCTGACAGCACAGGGACTGCAAGGGAGCAGGTGGCAGCAGGGTTATGCTGAGTGGTATTTAGTAAGTTGTGGAGAAACTTCTAGAGAGGGCACTGGGCTTACTACCCCATATCTGCTGTCATCTTCAGGAAACTGCTTTGGCTCTGGTAAGGGAGCACTGCTTCTTGTGTAAGAATGTAAATGTAAGAATGCGGGCACCTCTAATTTCCAGGGCTTTCTGTCTCCTTATTTCAGCAAGGCCATGTGATGCCTTGCTCTTGGGATATTCCTTGCCAACTTCTTCAGTGCATTTGGGGCTGCCTTGTTGAGTTCCCAGGCACCCTAGGGGCTTCTGTCTAACTTAACCTTCTCCTTAACTTCCCATGCTATTTTCACTTGCTTACTTGCCCTTTTGCTTACACTGCATTGAGAAGGTGCAGTTTGTTTCTCACGTGTGAGAAAACCACAGCCTTGTGTGCTCTGGCTGCTCCCTCTCCCTGGGCAGTGACAGTAGGGGTCATTGAGGGCACCAGGACCCTTCCATGTTGGGGAACAGAGCAAGTGGCAAAAATGGCATTTTGCCTATATGGGAACTGCAGGATCAGGACAGGTCTGCAGAGGGAGCTCCCAATTTAGAGTCAGGAGGGGAAGTGCTTGCTGGTCTAAGTTTCTTTCTTTGTTTGCCCTCTTGATGAAGAAAAACACCTTTTCAGAGGTCTCTCAGAACACATCCCCTTTGGTGAACACTAGCAAGTCCCATAGGATCCTTTGCAGTGTTACTGCTCAGGTCTGTGAGTCTCTGCTTGCACAGTGCTCCTATCCTTGTCTTTTGCTACTGACAGCTTTCATGGGTGGTGGGAAAAGAGGCCTTGACTTTCCTCACTATGGAGATTTGTTTCAGGGCACCTGGATGCTGCATATACCAAGGGAGTAAAGGGATCTTGTGACCTTCACAGATACACCTGTAACTTGTCAAGCCTTTCCCAAGCAGCAGGTCAGTAACATGCTGGGCTGGAATAGCAGAGAGGCTCAGGTAGCCAGTAATTTTTGGGTATTACTCATATGCTCTTTAGATGTAGGCCAGAGTCTAAATAACCTTTGTGGCCAACAGCCTGTCACTGAAGCCTAATTAGTGAATGGTATATTTAGACTTCAGCAAAGCTAACTGCTGCCCTATAGACTTAACCTCCTCATCAGGTACTATGGAATACTTTTGTTTTGTGACATGGAAATGTATACTTAAGTTTTTATCTGGCCAAGCCTGGGAGTTCCCATGCTGATGCAATGCATGGGCTGAATGTAAGGGGGGGAGGGAGGTTGGGTGACCACAGTACATCCTGAATGATGCCACAGACAGTATTTACTAGTTCTGGAGAGGCTGGTGTGTGGACATCCATCTCGTGCAGTACTACCTGGATATCTGTAGCAAAACCAGTTTAGATAAAATGTCTGTTGTAGTGTCTTGGAGATAAGATATTATTCCAAGCTAATAAGCCATTAGGGATCACAGAGCTGTTTATATTAGGGGACTGGGATTCACCTTTTGAGCAGCTGGAGCTGTATTGTGCTTTCTTTTAGGACCAAAAAATACTCACAGAAACCAGCCTGCGCATTCAATTGCCCTAAGGATCATTTGTACTTGGAACCCTTCCCCTTGTTTTTGTCTCCAAATCAAGGAGTAGTGTGTGCCTGGACATGGGATTTGAAGGAAATAGCAAAATAGCAGCAGCTTGCTAAAAATTTATGTTGGTGGTGGGGTGGATAGGAGCTAAGTATGCAGCTAATTAGTCTCAGATGTCTAATGAGGGCTTGTACCTGTTACCTGGTGTTAGTTTGCAGAAGATCAGGAGAAGCTCTCCAAACAGTTTCATTCCATCAAAACTCATGTTGTGAGAGCTCTGTCCACTCTGCATCCAGATACATGTCTGTTGCATGGAGAGCACTGTGAGGTCAAGCAATGGTTGACATTCAGAGCTTTCTGCCTCCTGCTGCAGCTGTGCTCCAAAGAAGCTACTGGAGGTACCAGGAATCCCAAGGATTTGGTGCAGGTAAGGTTAGCAGTGCACTGTGGCTAGGCAGGGCTGTCAGAGCAACTGCATGGTGCATTTCCCATATGCAGATTCTCATTTTGGTTGGAAGAATAGAGTTTGTAACCATTCTGAAGTTTACAGCTACTGTCCACTGGCAGAACCACTTCATGGCATTCAGTGTCAGACTCCATTTAGGCACCTGAATCCTTAGGAGTTTGTCTACTAAAGGCCTGTGTGGATGCTGGTGGAGCTGAAGGCCAGGTTCAACTGAGCTAATTTTGGTGTGCAGACAGTGCTTGCTTAGCATGGACAGGAAGCCCTGCACGATGCAGTGCTGCTCATCTAGCAGGGCCCTGTTCTGGCCACACAGCTTTGGGCTGTGCTGCCCACAGTTTCATCTCAGTGCAGAGGTTAAACTGGACACTGCAGACCAAGCCTCTGCATAACTGAAAGCCACAAGAAAGTTTATAGGGATGGATGCTGGGCTGTGCTGGTTCACTCTCCCCACCCACACATTCAGCCTCCCCCTGTGCAGTGACAGTCTGTTCTCTCCTGCCTTGCTGTCCATGCAATGTACAGCATAGCACTTCATGCATGGTCCAGGTACTGCAGTTCCAGCACTTCTCCTGGCTCTGGGAACCAAGGGTTGCATAGGGCTAGCAGGGTTTATGCCTTTGCCTCTGGACTTTGAGTCCCAGCTCAGATGCTGCTTTCAGGTGTAGCTCAAATGTGGATGTGCAGAGGGCAGAGTGGTTGGAGGTACAGGATAGACAACAAAAATTGCCATGCAGGCAGTGCCCCTGTAGGAATGTCCTGGCATTGCTGCAAATATGTCTTGGAGACGCAGCACTAAGCATGCCATGCAGCATAGCTGAGGGACAGATGTACAGACAGAAAAGGGAAGTGAAAGCTCCAGTTCTCCTCTCTCTGATGCAGGTTGCAAGACACAGCTTTGCTCTATCCTACCTTCGTGGATTTAGAGTAGGAAAGATCTTTGAATCCATATCACAGTAGCTGACAGGGAGCTTTGGTCAAAAATCCTCAGTGCAAATCAGCCTTTCAGTCTGCTTCTATGTATGGAGACATGCAGTAGCAATTTTATTTTTTTTCAATTATTTGAAGTCCCCTCCTCACACCTAGTTAGATAGGAGGACTAGTCAAGGCAGGAATGGGGCAGTGAGTGCTATATATCCTAATGCACAGTTTGTTTCTGATCAGAGGTTTATTTATTCCCCATGGAGACCTGTAGTGGGTAGGACAGACAGACAGGAAAAAGATGAAAACTCAAAGGATCTGGCAGGAGATCGTAAATTGGACAGCAGGCCACTAAAGCCTGGGGGACTGACTCTATGAGGAAGCAGAAGAGATCACCAGCTGGGACTTTTGCACACAAAGCAGGAGGGAAAGGCAGGGAACATGGGCTTGCTAGTCACTTCAGCGGCAGCATGAGGAGGGAGAATGGGGGCTGCAGGGATATGTCACCCTCCCTCTCTGAGCTGTTTGAGTTGAGGAAGTTGTCCGTGGCTGAGTTTCCCTCTGTGCGATTGAAACAGGAAGCTGGTGAGCCGAAGCTGGCTGATCGTTACACACAGACACACAGGCGGCTCTGGCTGCTCCTGTGTTGGCATTCAGGTTTCCTCCAGCTCCAGCGATGGATCAGTGCTGGTACCACGGCAACATCACTCGCTCCAGAGCTGAAGACCTGCTCTCCAAAGTAGGCAAGGACGGCAGCTTCCTTGTGCGGGCCAGTGAGTCAATTGCTTCGGCATATGCACTCTGCGTGCTGTAAGTACGGCGTTCACCGCGCCCTCAGCCCACGCTGCTGTCCCTGCTGGGCAGGGGTCACCCCTGCCTCCTCCCCAGCACAGAGGCAAACGGGTGCTGTGCGCACTGGGAATGTGCAGCCCTCATCAGAACACAGCTGGTTTCACCAGACTAAGCCATGGGCTGGGGAAGGGTTAGGGGCCAGGCTGAATAAACCCAGAGTTATGCACTGCCGTACTGCTCACGCTGCTCTTGCCCCTGATTCATAAGGTCAAAGGCACTGCTGCTGTGCTCTGACAGAAAATAACCTCTTGAATGGTTATTCTGGAGTGTCTTAACAACTTGGGTCAAGTATTTATCTTTAGTGACCCCAGTCCTGAGCCTGGGACCTCCCAGGCACTTTTCTTGCTCTGGTTCAGTGTATGTTTGAGCTCCCTGCTTGTACTGTGTTGCATTCAGCAAAAGGCTTGAAATAGTTCCTGGAGCTGTGCAGAGTATACCCAGCAGAGCAGTGATTCCACCTGCATCATTAATGTGGCCCATGGGGTAAACGTTTCATGTGGGAAATAGGGAGAGAAGTCCTGGCAGCCCTGATCCCCCTAATTCTGGGTTAGGTCAGGGACCAGAGAGCAAGACCTCCTGCCCTGGGTTTGTGAGGGGTAGGTTTTTTTCCTGGAGGCAAGAGAGCAGGGGTGAGAGGAAACTGAAGTCAATAGGTAAAATCTAAGACACTTGACTTTGTCTTACAGAGAGATCAGACAGTTGCTCCTTGCTTAGGAGAGATCAAGAGAGCCTTGTGGGACCCTGTCAGATCCTCTTTGCTGCCATTTTGCAGCAGATCAATGAAACTCATTTCATCTTTACCCCACATTACATTATAAGCCGGTTTCTCATTTTCTATCTGAAAGTATATTCCTTGTAGTGGTGAAGGTGGTGCTGCTGTTTATAACTCTGGGCTAACTGCTTGTCTCTGAGGTCAGATTCTGGTGACAGCACTCTCTGCTGCCGAGCAGCGTGGGGCTGGGTAACTGCCCCGTGGGCTTGGGTGTTGGACTGCCAGGGAGTGGTGGCTGGGGAGTGGGCGTCTTCACAAGGTGCAGAGAGCCTCCGTGCCTGCCTGTTAAGGTGCTTGTGACAACACAGGGAAGAGTTTTGTCTTTCTGGAAGGGCAGAGAAAGAAGGGCAGTTACAGATGAACAGCAAGTACTAGCAGGAGGGAGGAGAGACAATCCTTTAACAGGGGGCTGAGGGCCCAAGTGGTCAGTCAGGGAACAATTTACTAGAACAGACTGTTGCTTCCATGGAGCGATTTCAGTATTACACCATTGATTTGACTTGTAACCAGTATGTACACAAAATATTTTCACCGAGTGATGGTGGGGATTATAGAAAGGGAAGGTGCTGCAAAAATGCCTACTAGCATGCATTTGCATAAGTTTTTCCATTGCAAATGTTTATGCAGTCGGCTTTGAAAGCCTTTTGTGGCTTGAGAGACATGGGATCAGGAAATAGAAACAATATAATGACCATGATTTTCTGAACCGGGAGCCAAAGGTTATATTCTTAAATCCATTCTGAGGTAGCTAATATGAACAGCTCGATTAAAGAATTGGGGAGCACCCAGCCTTGCCAGCCAAGAGCAGCTGGATGAGAGGTGCAAAGGGCTGGCATCAATTACAGTATGGGAAATGTCACACAGACAAACGATCTGACAAGCTTTCAGCTTATGCTGGTTTGCAGTTAGTTTGTGGAGAGGTGGTGAATAAGTCTTTCCCTCTGAACATTGTCTCCAAAAAATGGGCGCCTTTGCTGAAGCTGAAAACTTCCTCAGAGATATATCAGTTTCAGCTGTGCTATTGACTGGGAGGTGTTTGAAGTTTGAGCTCTTCAGTTATTTCTGTTTAAAAAATACAGAGGCTGGAGACAAAAGAATGGGAGAGTGGGGAATTGAAAGGCTGATTACAAATTGTTTCTGCAAAAGAGAATTATGTTGAAAAGGAGCAGGTATCAACTGTGTATACATATGGAAAACAAAAAACCATGAAATTTGCTCTGAAAAAGAAATGTCATATTCTACAAAGCTGTAATATTTATTGTGCAGATCAATAAAGATCCAGCAAAAGCATTTATTGTTATAATATCATATAATGAAATAATGATTTCTTTGAAGAGCTGCTTTAGAAAAACAGGGTTTGTATAAATATAGACAACTAGGGGAGGGGTATTTGGAGAGCCTTTTTAGAGTGCCTTGCCTCCTTTTCTCAAATTTAGAGCAGCAGCATTTAAGAGAGTGAAAGGCTGGGGAATGCTCCTCCCCCTGCACAGCTTTCCCCTGCTCTGGTCACACTGCCCCATAAAAGGCAAGAAGCAAAGCCCGTTTCCCTTCTCCTTTCTCTGTGCCTGAATCATTTGACCTGTCAGTTTATTGACAAGAAATGGGCTCTTTTACTCACCTGGAGGTGAATGCCTGAATCCTGAAATCCAAAACAGCCTGTTTAGTGTTCCCTAACTGGTACCATTCCTCTAGGGGATCTTCTGTTGGCAGTTCATTCATGAATGGCTGCAGGACTAACAACACTTCTAGAGGTCACACTCAAGGACCAACTGCAGCTTTGGGACCTCTCTAAGAGGACCCTGCCTGTGAGATGCCCTTTCCAATGCTGTGTCTCTGCCGTGGTGCACTTGACACTAGGCCTAGCACAGCAGCCCTGTTCAGTGCTCCAGACACTCCCAACATGCACATCATCACCTGTGTATAAAAACATATAGTTGGAGAAGAAGGAGAAAATGCCCACCCACCTTGTCACACTGTTACCTCCTCTGGTTGGTTAAGAGGACAGGGAGATGACAAGTACTTGGAGACTTGTTTAAACTGAGGCTGATGTCCTCCACTTGGACAGCCTGAACAATGGCTGAGCAATTCTGACCTCAACCCAGCTTTTAGGGAGGACCTAGAATGTGGTGGTAACTGGGACCATAACTTGACAGTCAGGATGCTGAGGAGAGGAAGCCTAAGGGTAAAAATGGAGTAAGAGTCCTGGTCTTCTCCATCCACACACACTAAATTAGGGGACTGGCAAGAAGGATTCCTGCTTTTGATCTTAGGAGTGCTCCTCCCTTCTCCTGACTCACCCAACCGCCCTTCTTTCATTGTTCTTATACTGATCTTGCTTGTCCTCAGCTTAAAGCTCTTTACAAGCATTATGACAGCAGCCTTGTACGGCCTGTGTGATGGGGCACTTTCTCAGATGGCCACATGAGGGTCTTCTTGTGAGCAAGAGCCATTGGGCTGCTTCATTTATCAGTTTCATAATCTTCACACGCACAAACTCTCTGCTGCATAAGTAATTCTGCTTAGTCCTGTTTGCATATCAGCAGGTGTAAATGGTGTAAGAGAGCTGCATTGACACATAACAACAAACCCCATACCCTTCCTTGGGGCATATCCTCACCTGGCACTGATTGCTCTGGTATTGGTGAAATTAGCAGTGCTGTAGCTGCTCTACAGCTGGGGATCATGTCTGTGACTTCCAGCTCTGCACCAGATGTGTGAATAAATAGATGCCTGTGAAATGAGCTCTTGAAACAGCTTGAATTCTTCTGCATCATTTGTATTAATGCTATCAAAAGACACACGTTCATGTGGATACATGACCCAGACATCCTGAAAAAACTCAGCTATGATCTACGAGGAATTTATTTTCATTGCCAATGTCTCTTTGTGACTCCTTGTGTAAGGCTGCTTGAAATCCTGGCAGTCTCCTCTCTCCTGTGTGGAATGATTGTGAAAGGCATATGATTGGAGTTGTGATGTGAATAGACTCACATCACAACTCCAAAAGAGTTTATTAGCACAATAATAGGATGAACATTGGGATGTTTATTGATTTGCCTGATCTCCCCAGCTGGGGGGCTGACTTCAGCCCGCATTTTGTGACAATTCCACAGGTACTGCATGTTTCTGTTACAACCGAGGAAGATCTGAGATTCTGTTGTTTCTTTTGAGAAGGAAGGGTTTGAACCAGCACCTTTTGCTGGCTCAAAGTGATATTGTATCTTTTAAGTGCTTTGCAGATGACTTAAAAGATTTGATCAATCTATTGTTGTGAGAAAGGTAAAAATATATTTTGTAGTCAATACTTCTTGGGTGAACTGCACAAAGCTCAGCATCTGCTGAGGAAGGTCAAGCTTACAGCGCTGTTCAGGCTTCCCTTGGGCACTCATGCATTGATGTGACCCTCCACTGAACATAAGATTCCTCCACCCCCCCTTAAATTTGAATCTAATTAAATTTAGCTGGGACAAAATATTTCTTGTGGGTGCTCTACAGATGCACATGTACAGTGTGCATCCACACCAGGGTGGTGAGATGGGTTTTCATTTAGGCTGTTGTTTAGGATTTGTGGATAAAAATGTGCCTGGCAATCAGCTGTTGTGATTTAGCTGAAGTATATTGTTTGCTTTCTCCAATACAAGTCAATGCACTAGCCCTTCAGTTTAGTCATTCCTGATTTTGGCCCTTTGCCTTTTGGATTTCTGCTTTTTCATTTCTTCCTGAGACGCCTGCTCTACTGACAGCTAGAGCCACTTAATGTTTTCTCTCTTTCCGGCCAGAAGAAGAGTGGAATAACTCCCTCTGAGTTAATGCTGATATCACTTTCTGCAGTGACATCTGCAAGCAGATGTTCCTGTTTCAGTGACCAGGAACATTTCAGGTCTGTATTAGTCTGCAGACTCCAGGGAAAGAAAGTAAGAAAGAAAAATGGTTTAAAACCCTTGTGCATGAAGCAATCTGTGTCTCAGGATTTTCCAATGTCTTTTCTCATGGGGAGGGATGCCAAGGTGACACTCCCTTCTGGACATGGTCTAACCATATCACCTGTGGTCTGTTCCAGGTACCGAAATTGTGTTTATACCTATCGAATTCTGCCCGATAAAGAAAATAAGCTAATTGTCCAGGTAAGCCATCTCTCTACCATTTGATCTCACAAAATGTACTTGAAAACTGCTGGTTTTCAAAGTAATTCTAACACCAACAGGAAAAAAAAAAAA
>VYXD01006563.1:850697-946729 GCA_013397195.1 Hylia prasina
AAAAAAAAAAAGGGAATTAAACTAATGTCAGGCCAGCACAGTGCTGGTCTCCAGTTCACTGCTGTGGAGAGTTCAGTCTCTGGTCCAGTCCATAGCTGTGGCCATCAGCACACTCTTTAACACCCATGCCTTCAATTCCGTGGCACAGCCATATTTTATGTGCCTGAGAAGCTCTGCGTATGGAATAACTTTTCCTCTGAAGCCAGCTTCTTACCAATACATCATGGATCTTTTCAATTCAAAATTGCAGCACAGTTGCTGTACTATGCAGCACCCAGAGAATGTAAATTGAGTTCTGGTCTCAGGATCCAGAAAGTACCAAGATTGAGAGCAAGAGTTTCATGTGTTCTGTTTATTCCTGTTTTGATTTAGAAGCCTAAATGAGCCACTTCCCCTTGCGGTGCCACCTCTCATCTCCTTTGTTTTTTAATATAAATAATGAAACCTGGGATGGGAAGCATGGCATGGTCTCCTACAGCCACATGAATTGGGCATGGGCTTACGGGCCACACTGAGGGCTGCAGCTGACCCGTGACCCTGACTCTTGGCACAGTCAATGCTGCATGGGCATTCCCTGCTAAACAGAACGGAAATGCCCATGCTACCCAGTCTGCCTTGCTAGTCAGAGTGGTTCTACAATAATTCCTTCCCATTTCGGATGACAACTAGCTTCCCACACTAAAAATCAGATTTCTACCAACTTCATGAGCAGCTTGTATGTCTCTCATGCACCATGTTAGTTGTGTGTTTCCACATGTGCTTTGAGGTTGTGTTTTTTTGAGATCTCCACTAAGAGGCAGCAGATCTGAAACTAGAGTCACGAGTTAGTGAGAACAGCTGCGTGCTGGCAGCTTGCTTTCAGCTGTGGGCTTTTGGTAAGAATGGTGGACTGTGTGTCCTGGGTGCACACATCCAGCTTGGCTCCTTCCAGGCCCACCTTTGGGTAGCTCGGGCTGTTCTCAGGAGCCCCACTCAGATGCAGCTCTGCACCAACACAGCTGCATTGCCTGCAAGGCTAATTCCAGGCTCCTGGTGCTGTGCTCCTGTGCTGTGTACTCAGGGCCAGGCACCATGGCCCTCTTGGCCTTGACAGCTGGATTCCCCAGAGCCACTGAGATTCCTCTGCCTCACTTGCACTTCTGTTTCTGAGGAGGAACTGGCAGCAAGAGTCTATGCTGGACTTGACCTGGGTATGTAGTGTTGCTACGGTATGTCACCAGAGTTCATCCCTCTTCATGGAGCACTGGGTGACATTGGCTGAGCCTGCACAAGTTCCTCTGCACAGATGCAAGCCTGGGACCAGCATCCAGATGGAACTAATAACTTGCCATTCCCATCTGGCTCCACACACTGTGCTGTAGGCTCTTTGTAGTAATACTTGATATCCCCCCATCTTCTGATATATCCCAGCCATTCTGTCCTAAAGAGTGTTTTGATGCGTTGTGCTGGTGTGATGTGGTGGTGGTAAGAGCCCAGAAGGCGATATGGTGTTTGTCTTTGACAGTACCCAGAGCAGCTGCAGAGATCAGGGCCTCACTGTGCCAGAGAGCTCACAGATGGAGCCCCACAGGCAGAGAGAGTGTTGGGGGACACCTGAGGCCCAGACAACGGGCACAAATATCTATGTCCCATGTCAGCTCTGCCACAAGGCTGGCGTGGGACCCTGGCACTGCTAATGGTGTCCTTGCTTTTTGCACTGGCAGCAGTATGATGAAGGGAACTTGTGGAACCCTAATTCTGAACTCATTGGGGTATGAGTTTGACAGCTGCTTTGTCTTTTGGAAAACAAGCACAGAAATGATCCTATATTGGGTTTTCCCCTGTGGGAGAGGAAGAAAGGCAGGCCAGAGGCTATCTGCAAAGACAGCCACACAGCCACACACTTTGTCCCTTTGTGCCCTGGGCAAGCCCTGTCCCCTCCTTGTCCCTCAGCTGCCCTGCTGGCAGATGATGTGAGAAATCCTGGACATGCAGCCTGGCCTGCAGCCTGTTCTAGCAGGACACAGATGCCATGAGTGACAGGAGAGTCTGAAACCTGAGTAGAGAGCAATGTACCTGTGTGCAGCCACTCTCTGGAGAGCGCTGGGGCACAGGCTGCTCACAGCACCTGCCAGTGAAGGTCTGTGCAGGGAGTTCTGTGCCTTACAACCCAGGAAGATGCAAGTCACACTTCCCAATTTGTACTGGATCCATGGTTGTTTCTGCTGTGACAAAGGGCCTGTTTTCATGTGCAACTCTTGTCTGCAGAGCTCTGAGTTTAGAGCTCACAGCCATATGAAATCTGTATTTCTCTGTGCTGTAGCAATGGGCAGCACTCATGCTGGATCAAGGTTTATGAACAAGAAATTTGTAAGGTTCTCTTGGGCCCCATGTTGTGATTGAGAGGGATTTCTCTTGTTCCTGTGTCATGGAATGCAGAGGGACTATGGTGGAGTACCTTTGTCAGCTGGGTTGCCAGGAGCTGTAAGTTGAATATCAGGCTAAATAAAGTGTGTTGTTAACTCATGTTTTGAAGACACCACACCTCCTGCTTTGTGCTGCCTTATTCCACTTCTTGATACAATGTTCCAGCTGGGCCAAGCTTTTTTTTTTGGTCAGTTGTCTGTTGATTTTTGGATAAAACAAAAACTACTTCATGTGTCTTAAAAGATCAGATTTTTGAAAAGATTACTTCTTTGCAAGGACGTAAAAGCTGTTGAATAGGATGGAATGTGGACATTTAAAAAAATATGATTAAAAAAGGAAAGGGTCTATTAATCCTATGGAACTAGATCGGATGTTAAATTAATACAGCAATCAGTTTGTTGTATTCTTGTTTCTGGGTTTATAAAAATTGTATAGGAAAGATTCAATACTCAGTCTTGAGATTAGCCTGTGTTTGTTACAAATATGAGCCCTGATTATCAATGTGACTTTTTTTTTTTTACCTGTACAGTGCTTCTTCCTAATAAAAGGGCTGCCTTCCTGCCCAGATCCGGGCTGCTGTCTTCAGGAATTTTTCTTGATGACAGCAGGTTTAGAAGATCTGTCATATCACAGCTACATACAGCAAATGACAGCTCTCCCTCTGTGGACAGCTGTGGACAGCTCTGCCACTCTGTGGAGATTTTTCACCCTTAAAGCTGCAAGTTGCATCACTTTTTTGTTAAGTCTTGGAGAGTACATTTCATTTTTCTTGAGTCTGGTCCCACCCCAGTGGAATGATAGTGTGTAGTGTGGTTTGTTTTTTGTTTTTTTTTCATGGTTAAATTAACTGTTCAAGGACAGGTGGCAGAAAGGGAAGTACCTATTTTTGCATGCAAAGATCCACTTGTGCATTCAGGCTGAAAAAAAAATATTGGCATATGTCCTTCCAGCATTTTGTGGCATGGTTTGTGATCTGCCATTGGGATTCTACATCTGCAGCATCTCTACAGCAGTTAGCATGGTCAGGAATCCCTCTTGCCTGCCATATCTGGAATTCATCTGGTGTCCTCCCAAAGCATACTGAGCTGTAGAGGTCACTCTCACAGGCTGTTTTCTTTAAACACAAACAGAATTTTTGCCTTTCTTTTCTGATGCATTTTCTCCTTTCATTACTTGAGACTCCAGAATAAATGAAAGCGTGGCTTGGATGAATCAAAGTTGCATCCTGCTGATGAAAACATTGAAGGAAGGAGGGTAGGGGCAAGGAAAACCCCTTGAAACACAGGATCTCTAACAGCAGGTAGAGATCTTTAGGCTGAGTCATCAAGATAGTCATCAAGATATCCCTGCTAGTTTGCAAACTCTTGCTGTAGTAAGAGAGAACAGGAAGAGAGCAAAAAAACACAGTTGCACAGAGATCCAGGAGCAGGGGCAGAAGGCTGGAAAAAGCTGCCCCTGAGTCAGCTCAGCTGCTGCCTGCCTGTGGGCAAGTCACAGCTGGGGTACTTCACTTTCTTCTCTGTGAAAACAAATATGATTTTCCCTTGCTCCAGTGGGGAGACAGAATTAATGTGTAGTTGTTGAATGTTTGGAGATTAGCTAAATGTAATCATGTTTGTGCAAAGAGGGGCCTCACAGGATCAAGCTAAACACTAGAGAAAACTGAAGACACTAAAATTGCCTTTCTCAACTAGGCATCTATGGTCAGTTCTTGCCATCCAGATTCACAGAAGATAAAACGTTCCTGTGCTGTCACTGAAAGCATCTCATTCATTCAACTGGCTGTCAATATGACCCTCATCAGTGCCCACTCTGCATTCCTTATGACCTTGGCATCCCCTCAACAAATTGGGAACTTGGCCCAGTTGGGTTACTGAAAATAATTTTAAACATCCGTCCCTGGCTGCCCTTACCAGGATCAGAAGATGTGTGTGATACATCACTGTCCATTCCCCCTACTTTTGGACGTGCAGTCAAAGCTGTCACGTAGTCAAAGCTGTCACATAGTCAAAGCTGAGTTGTATCTGTAGTCAGCAGGAAAGAAATCAGCTTCTCATCTGGGTGGGCTAAACTGTCCTTGGCAGTCCTGTCTCTGTTGCCTAAAGATAACCCCCTTAAACTGCCAACCTTGGCAGGCTGCAGTCAGGTGAGGATATTCCCAGTACAACTGACTCTAGTTCCGTGTGAGAAGGTGCTGAGGTCAAGAGCTGCTGTTGAAAACCTGTGGTACTACCCCTGCCTAATGCTTTACTCTGTTGCCTTTATATACTTCACCTTCCAAGGCTCACTGCTAAGAATATAAGCTGCCTCATGAGTGAGGATGCTTGAAAGAGGTGCTGAGAAGGAACAAGACGCTGGTCTTGGCTGGTCAGTGAATATGGATTGGAACAGGGTAGGGCTGATTTTGATGTCCTTTGATTTCTGGTGTATCTCAAACAGGAGTTCACAGCTCTTGTTATCTGCTAGTGCAGTGAAATCAATCCTTTCTCAGGGGCAGCTAGATTACATCTTATGTTCTGCTTGTAGTCTGCCAGATAACACTTCACAAGTAAATTGCAGGCTCAAGCACTGGCCTGGTGCCAGTGTGTATGAAGGCTGGGGGAGATATCCTGATGGACAGATGGCAAGAGTGCACAAATAGGGATGGCATCAAAGATGTCCTTTGTAAAGGCCACTGAGAGAGTGAACCTAGTAGTTACAGGAGTAGCTTTGGCTTGTGGATAAAGGTGGAGTCTCCTTAAGAAACTGGGGCACCTGCAAACCAGCCTTTTGGTAGCACGTGCAACCTCACCTTGAGTCCTGTGGGCAGTTTCAGGTACCACAATATAAAAAAGACATGAAATATTGGAGAGTACCCAGAGGAGGCCATAAAGATGGTGAAGGGTCTGGAGGGGCTGTATGAGGTGTGGCTGAGGGCACCTGGTCTGTTCAGCTTGAGCAGAGGAGACTGCAGGGAGACAGCACAGTTACAACTTCCTTGTGAGGGNTATTGTAATATATAATGTGCTGTATCTGTCCTGTGCTGTGTGTCAGTCTGGCCTCAGCCTGAGGAAGGTGTAGCCTCATGTACTTTCCTGTGGGCATGACCTGGCATCTCGCAGCACTTCTGTACTTCCAAAGAGAAAGCCCCTGAGCTAACAGACTGCAGCCAGCTGCACCCTTCCCCTTCTTCCATGGCTACATCTTTTGTCTCACTTAAGAATCATCTCTTAGGCAACGAATGGGAGAAAATTCCCTGAAAGAAGGGAATAAAACCGAAAAAATCCTAACCTGACACATCGCCTTTTTTTACATTGATGGGGGAAAGGGTGTTGAACCAAGACTATGCCTTGCATAGCACATGCTCGAAGCCCCTTCGTTTTTTTTAATAACTTCTTTTTGCTTTGAGCAAAACTGAGCAACTCCAGAGTTTTATGGATTACCTTGTTATGAGAAGGGTTCACAAAAAGCAGCCTTCTTCTCATGCTGTACAAGAGACTGTATTACAGTAAGGAAAGCGTTAGTGATTTTATTTACAGCCTGTCTCTTTCTTTCCTCTTCCCCTCCCTGGGCTGTCCTAGCTGCCCAGTTCTTTGACAGAAGGCAGCAGTGTGTGTGCATCTTCCTGCTCCATGGGGAGAAATGGGAAATATTAATTTTGCAGTCATAGTGCCAGATCATCATTCCTGTGTGCATGCGCACTTCTTGCATTTGTGCTGAAATTCACTATTTCAAAATAGTACTTACATTTATACTTATTACCTGTTGCAAAGGGCGGGTCTGACCCTTTTTACTTGTGGCTTTTGCTAACTTCAGTGAAAATTATAGATGCCCTGGCAACACTGTTTTACAGTGGGTGATCATATAGGGTTTTTTTTTTTCCCCTGGTAATTTTCTTCTGATCTGACATGGGGCTTTGTGCAACAGGAAACAAATAGTGCTATGTGAGCAGTTATAAAGCAGGCCAGCAGCTGTGACTCACTGTGCCAGCTGACACTAAGAGCAGATCACTAGTGTTCTCTGCTGCTTCCAGGGGGCAGGAGAAGCCCTAAACACTGTATAGGGTTTTCTGCTGAAACCCTCCCTCCCTAGTGCACTTCTAGAAACACATTTTTTGGGAACCATCTTGATTTATACACTGTATATGGGATGACTAAATATGCCAGAACAAATTAAATTCTCTCTCCTGGGATGGGCAAGAGGCACAATGAGAGGGGTGCCTGTCCTGTCACTGTTGGCAGGACTGTGCCTGCTCCTGAGCAGCATTAGTTCTGCCTTTTGTTTATGAGTCCTGCAGGGTGGAGCTGGGGCACAGGCCCCATCCGGTGTGCAAACCTGCTTTGGAGAGCAGGCTGCTGTCCTGATAGCAGCGTCTGATAAGAGCTCTGAGTTTAGGTCAGTTCCTGCATTCCTGGTGTCACTGCTGCTGCCACCAACGTCAGAGACACTGTCTGCCTGTGCCATATGCAGTAGCAAGTCCATTGTCAGCCCCTTGCAGAGAGATGCAGGGTTTTAGTTGTTCTCCTTGTTGCTACACGGTAATCTCAGCGTGCTGCGCTGCTCTGGTTCATGTGGCCATGAAAAGGTTTTCTGTAACAGGACTTTGCAATTTGCTGTGAACTTTGCTAATCTATCTGTAACTGATCAAAACCTTGCCACTGGGAAACTGCTCTGAAGCTGGTTTCATTGGGTGATAAAGCAAAGTAAAACGCTTCAGGTGAGGCTCAGCCATCCACCACTTCCAGCTTCTGTCACAGCTCTGCGAGGCGTTTGTGCCTGCTCAGCTCTGATGGTGCAACTTCATGGGCTCCAGTGAAGACAGGGCAGGCACAAGTCTGCCCAAAGTGCCACTTGCAGATTGCACAGAGGCTGTTTTAAGAAAAGATAATTATGAGAATGAAACAGATTTCACCTGAGTTATCTGTTACCACAGAAAACTCACTGTGCTTGTGGGACTGTTGATGCTGCAGGGCTGAGATAATCAGGGTGATAATTTTTCTTTGATAGAAAGAAGGGACAAGTGAACAACCAGACAATACTTACAAGCAATGTATTGAAGCATGGTTAGGGCAGCACATTTCTAGTATGTCCAAAACCATAATTTAATTATATTAAGCTTCATTTTATTACCAAAAATTGTAGATATTAAAATTTGGATATTTTTCAACGTAGTTTAATGTTGATTTAAATCAATTCGCAAAGCACTTTACATGTAGGACTGAAAATGTTTTACAGTCAGGGCTTAGCAAAATCCATATCTTACATGTTTCTGCAAACTATCCAAATCTGTTTATACAAGGAAAGTGTTTTTTCCATTCTTGCATCTGTGGTAGGAATGAACATAATGCACTACACAGATTTTGGAAAGCTCAAAGAAGCGGCATTTAATAAGAGAACTAGGTATTTCCTGAAACATGCACATTCCTGCTACTGAATCTCCCAGTATACAAAATTCTTCATACAAACAAACCATATCCAGCTTTTGTCTAGTTTGAACCCTTCCAGAATGTTTCCAGTTTCCTGAAATATTAAAAAAAATAATTCAGAGAATATGGTTTAAATCAAGTTAAAGTGGTATTATTTTGGTTTTCAACATTCAAAAAGTGTAATCAGGTATTTGGACGCTAATGCATGCCATGAAGTGAAATCCCTTTTCCTTTTATCTGGATATGCTATCAGACAAAATCTCCCTCTAACAAGTTAAATGCAAAAGAATGTCATCAATTTCTTTTGATGTTTGCCCTCCAGTATTTGTGTTACGTTGTAAAGCCTTTGTCACACTCTAACAAATGAAAATTGCAAATAGCCAATCCTCACTGAAGGTATAAAGCAGCTTCCAGGAGCTGCAAAATCTCTCCAGACTCAGAAAGTAAGGATTAGGGCTGTTATACAGTAAGCAGTTTAACAATTAGAGCTTAATTGTTTCACCTGTTATCCTTTGGAAAAGTTTTGACCACCCAAAATCACATACCCAGCAGCTCTTTCCTACCCTTTTCCCACCCTGCTAGATCTTCCCCCCAGCTCTGTTACAAGGGCTTGGGTGTGCAAACAATTGAGTTACAAACAGGTAAAACCCTGAGATGAGCCCCTGGGACACACCCACCTCAATGTCTCCTGGACTAGCAAAAGGAAAGTTTTCCTGAAATTTTGGAACTCTTATAGCACATGAGAAAAAGACAACTGAAAACTTATGCAACCAACATTATCAACAATACTGTCATTTTGCAGTAATTTGATGGATATTAGCTTTAATGTTATCAGTCACATACTGTTCAATCCATTTGATTGTCTTATCCTTTATATATTTGTTGTGGTTTGACACTGGCCAAATGCCAGGCACCCACGAAAGCTGTTCACTCACCCTCTCCTTCCACAGCTGGGCAGAGGAGAGGGAAAAAGAAGGAAAAAAAAAAAAAGGCCTCATGAGTTGAGCTAGGGACTGGGAGAAAACACTCTAAGCGCTAAACAGGTTCTAATTTAAAGGTATATGGTAAATTTATTATTAACAGAGCTGGAGAAGGATAATGAGAAGTAAAATAAGCCTTTAAAACACCTTTCCCCTCCAGCCCCTCCCTCTTTCCCACTGACAGTGCAGGAAGGCAGGGCGTGAGGGTTTTGGTCAGTCCGTCACTCAAGATCTTTTTCTATTCACTCAGGGAGAGGAGTTTTTCTTTATTATGCCGTAGGGTCCCTCCCATGGGAGACAGTTCTCCCTGAACTTCTCCAGCATGGCTCCAATCTCAGGAGCAACAGTCCTGCCAAAACTGTTGCAATGTGATTCCCTCCCACAAAAAAGTCAAAAAGTCTTTCCAAAACTGTTGCGGCATGCGTCACTCATCCATGGGGTGCAGTCCATAGGCTGCTCTAATTTGGAAGCAGAGGCCCTCTCTCTCCATTCAGGTCTCTGGATCACAGGTTTGTTTCTCTGGCATCCACCTGCTCTGGTGTGAGCACTTTTCCCATGGGCTGCGAGTGGATCTCTGCATCCCCTGTGGACTTTATGGATTACAGCCTGCTTCATTACGGTCCTCACCACGGCCTGCAGAGGAATCTTGGCTCTGACTCCTGGAGCACCTCCTCTCCCTCTTTTTCGCACTGACCTTGGTGTTGCCACACTGGTTTCCTCCACATGTCTTTACTTCCTCCTCTTTTCTGACTAGAAGAAAAACCTGCTGTTTGTAGGTACCTTTGCCAACCAGTTCCAAGACCCTTGCAGGATCTCGGAGCGCGGAGAGGCCGATCCTGTCCAAGTCCCGTGTGGGGAGTCGCTCACCACGTTTGTGCCGCTGGCCCGGTGACCCCGCCTGCCCCGTGCGGCAGCGGCGGCCGCCACGGCGCCGGTGCTGTTTGAGGCCTCTCTCCATGCAGGGCCGGGAGGGAGAAGCCTCCGCTGCTGGCCCTGCCCCTCTGCCCCCGGTGGGGCTGCCTGGGGCGGGCAGGCAGGCAGGGCTGGCCCCGGGCTGCACTGACATGGTGCTGGCTGTGGCCCATCGCCACGGGCCGCGGCGGGATGGCCCCGGCGGCAGCGCCTCAACACCCCAGAAAAAGCTGTGTTAGTGCTGTTCTGATTTTCTTCTTAAATGTGTCATCGCAGAGGTGTTAGCAACCTCCCTAATTGGGCCAGCAGCATTTCCATCTTCAGAGCCATCAGGGATTGGCTCTGTCAGACACGGTGGAAGGTTCTAGCAGTTTCTCACAAAAGGCACGTCTGTGGGTCTCCATGGCTACCAAAAACCAGGCTGTGCCAAATCAACACAATATTTTATATTTCCAAAGATTTCTGATGAAGCTTCATAACTCAATTTCAGGTATTTAGGAAGACAATAGATTATTTCCCTCTTAGCTATGTGGTAATGAAATGCTGTGTTCTGTTGCTTCTGTGCTTTGAGGGATGATGGGCCAGAGAGGAAAGTTTTCATTTACAGGCAGGTCTTGAGTTGTTTTCTCAAAGAAAGAGAAATTATTATATTGTTGCTGCTGTATGAGGCTTTTTGTCCTGATCATTTAAGATAGGAATGAGTCTTGGAAAACACTGATACTGGATTTGTTTACAGTGAGTCTTACAGCAAGTACCACTGTCACTACAAAATTGTTTCCACACTCCATACTGACAAGGCGATGCCCTTTCTTCTCCAGAGAGCAACCTTGATTTGCTGATGAGATAGATCATTGCAGGCTACATCCTTCTCCATGCAGACATGGAACTCATCCAGAGCATCACAAGTGACTTGTAGACTCCAGTTAGATCTCATTCAGTCAGTCTGTGCTGCACCTATGGGGAATGGGACCAATACAACCTATATAGACTGTAACGTATTGCTGACATAAATGTGAAATATAAAGATACAATCACCTTTGAATATCAACTGAAAGTATTGTCCTGGTTGCACTTATTTTAGGTAAACAGGGTCTGCTTCACCAATACTCTTCAAATTTACCTTTTGGTGGTTGAAGTTATTACAGTTTTAAATAGAATTTAGCATTCTTGAATTTTCAGATTGCTGCATAAATGCATGCAAGGCTTGGTTTCAAATGACAAAATAGTTTAGGGAAATGAAAGAGATTAGCAAAGATAGCTCAGACTCAGTTTTTTCAGTCCCTCTGAAAGAATGAAGTCACAATGCAGCTTTTGGTTGTTCCCAGACCTTTGCTCAGCTGTCTGATTTCTTATGTCTTCAGTTTGCACTTCTGTCAGAGTTTTCAGTCTTGGTTCTCCTCTGAAAGTCTAAACTGGTTGAGGTCTGTTCCATCCCAGGGTTCTGAAGCTGTCCCTCTGCAGTATTTTAAAAACCAACATGCAGCACAGCTGGGTTCAGCAAACCCCATGGGCAAAGGATGGTGAAGCTCCCTGTGGGCTGGGGTTGCTCTCTGTTAGCAAACTGGTAAGCCTGAGTTAAAATTTCCAAGTAACTCTGCATTAAGCCTTATTCTCCAAAACTTGACAGGGCTGTAGTGACCTGTGCTGTGTAACAGCCTCAGTATCAAGTGTTCCTTGTATCAGACACAGCAGGAGCCACAGGCAGGCACTGGTTGCTCACAGAGGCACTGGGCAGCCTGTTGTCATTGCACATTCCTGTGCATGCAAACCCAGAAAATGTGAGTCCAGTTTTAGGGACCAAAGTGTAACAAAAATTGTGTAACATCCGCTATTTTTATTCCAGAAGTGCAGTTCAGGGGAGAACATGAAAGGAGAGGGTTTGAAGGGTGTTTTCTTTCTGGTTTTAGCTTTGTGGTCAGTTGTGCTAAACGGTAATGCTCCTTCAGGCTGGGTTCTGTGTCTGTTCAGTCAGCAGCTATGGCTCAGGGCTTCCAACAGATTGAGTCTAGGTTGGCAGTAACTGAAAGAAATAAGGGACAGCCCCTTGAAAGAAAGGACAAGTGGTCATCCTTAGTGTCAAAAATATAGTAATTAGTTGCTGTACCTAAAGCCTGAGAAATTCTGCAGACTGAAGACAGGAAAGTGTAACTAAGGCGCCTACTTTTACTGTGCATTGCTTAGGGGTTTGAATTATGCAATCCCAGAAAATGATGCAGTTCAATGTGGTGCATGCAGCTGCTTCCCATGCACTTTCTGCCTGCCTTGCTTTGCTTCAGCAGCCTTTCTTCAATAAGTATTACCTCTTAATCTTACATTTTTCCTTTCCCACTGAATAGTTCATGTAATTAATGTATATTTAGTGCTTAGTGACAATTGAAACTGGATTCATTCAGCCAAGAGGACAATAGGGAAAGCAGGGAGCTGATTATGGATCCTCCACTGTCTGCTGCACAGGCTGGAGAAGATCCCCAGGAACTCAGTGTGAGACTGATGTGGGCTGAGGGATCCTGCCCAGCTATGCAGAGAGAGCCATTGTGGGCATGTCTTCACCTGTTTCAGGGAAAAGTTCTTTCTCCTAGGACATCGAACACCACACATGGTTGCCTGGGTACCTATTTATTGCCTTCTACAGAGGGAAAAGCTGAAGGGAGCTTGAGAACTTCCACAAGAAGCAAGTAACCTGCAATAGTTCTCCCAGCCCAGCTACTGTCAGCTGAGAGCACTGACAGAATCATGATGGCCCCACTAGGTGCCTTCAGAAACAATGAGTGTGGTACATTTGCTACCCTAGGTGCCTTGCTAGCTCTTGGGGACCCATGTTTCCAAGCTTATCTTGGTAAGCACTAGAGCTAGATACTTTATGAAGAAATTAAAATGGAAATTTTCATTTGACTTCAAGTGTTGAAGCTCTTCAGTGGAAAACCAAAAAGCACAAGGCTTGTGATAAAATCACAGAAGTTCTTAGAAGTAGCATGCTCCAAAACTTTTACTTAAATTCCACCTACACACTACAGAAGTGCTAAAAAAATGCATGAGATCCTCATGGATCTGCAGTCCTTGCTCATTCATCATCAACTCATCTGACTTGCACCCTGTAGCTAAATTTAATACCAGTCCTTCATGTTCCATCATGAAACTGTACTGTTGTTTGCTTTTTGTTGATGTAAATCTTATTTATTATAACACAGAGAAATGCTGAAAGGGTTGTTTACTCAGCAGGTTTCTCTTGGTGCTACAAGTTGAATCATTGTGTGCTGTATTGGCAAAATCTTTTTTGAAGGCCAGAGTTGGAATGGTTTATTTAGTGTGAAGAATGTGAAGAACTATCCCAAGTACATGGTCTTGGTGCTTTCTAGAATTGTTTGGTGTTCTTCCTGGCTTTTATCTAACTATATTAGTACGATATTTGGCAATTAACATATGTTTTATGTGAACCATAAAGTACTGGAGTGCTGGAGCAGAGTGGAATGGGGTCTTTAAGTAGGATCTGAGTACATTGTTTTTATGATCTATGTCTTTATCATGTGTGGAGAATGCCAGTTCAAAAGACTTCCACTTCTTTACCTTCTAGAGCTTCTAATATGTTTTGCTTTAGGATGTGGAATTTTAGCAAGGAACTCGAGATAAAAAACTGGCAGCCAATTATACTCTACTGAGAACTCCTTTCAGTATTCCTTTCCTCCATCAGACTCTCCTAATCTGCAAATGTCCCAATTCTGCCATGTTCACTGCCTACCTGTGAACTTGACTAGTCTTTGGGCTGCCAGAATGAAGCCTGGGTGAGATCACAGAGAGGAAAACTCCTGCACGGCCAGAAGAGATCAACAGTGGCAGATATGAGAGTCAGGATCTTTTTTAGGATTAACTGGGCTCACATTCCATACGTTTTTAACATGTTAAGCGTTTGAAATGAAGAATGCATTGTGCTTCTCCAGTCCTTTCCGTGACACTGCACACAGGAAAAAGTGAGGTGGCCTTTCTCAGAATTGGAAACCTTCAGCATTCCTGTTTTTTATAATGTTTAATAAGAATGGAATTGTGATGCAGTGTGAGTAATTAATATACAGAGTCTCTTAAGTCAGAATAATGCTTAAAGAAATGGAGCTTGTGGTAGTATGTACTGGCATCCTTCTGTTGCATTGGAGGAACAGAGGAATTTTATAGAATTGACAATACAGTAATTTTTTTTCCTTTTTAACTCAGATTTTTTTTTTTAATGTCTGCTTCCTCCCGTTTTCTCTCATGCTTAGTTCCCTAGCAGAGACCCTCTTGCTGAGCTTTATCCAGCAGCAGAACTCCCTTGTCAGCCCACAAGTTCCCACCTCTTATTAAAGTTCATTTCTTTATTGACCCTCCAGGTTACAGGAGCCCTCTTTTCCTCAGCCACACACTTGCTTCTCTCCCTCTGTGTTCCTAGGTAGCTCCATTTCTTCCAAGCCCCAGGTGTTGCATTCATATTAGAGTACATTTCTGGGGGGCTTGTATTTTGGAAAGTAGCTGTTTCTCCCAGCTGTGATTCCTGTTTATGATCCCATTTTTGTGAAATGCTCCTGAAACTTCTTAGCACAAGATTTGATCTAAAAATAAGGCAAGTTTGCTAACAAAATGAAACTGAAACACAGCCAGATTGCTAAAAAATGCTTTAAAAATAATTTACCAGGAATTTCTTAGCTCTTAGGTTAAATTCTTTGGTGAAATACAAAAAGCTTGTCTACATGACAGCCAAACGTCAATTTAAAAATGCCACCTAGACTTCCTAGCTAACAGATAGTCTTGAAGACAACTTTTTTCCCAAACCTCAAAACGTTGTGGGTTTTTTTTTGGTTGTTTTTTTTTTTTTTTCCAAATCTAAAAGACGAGTTCCTACCAGCCTTTGTCACCACAGTAAAATTGACCTAATTTACTGCTTCCATTTAAGCTGGTGGGTATTTGCAAGAATTTTGTAACTTTGAAAGCTTATTGCCTGTTACTGATATGCCTATGTATGTGTTTAAATACCTGTTTTAAGGTACTCTAGTTAGAAAAAATTGGCCTCAAGCAATATAACCAGATGATCAGTTTCCTAGTTCCTCCTTGTGCCTTGGCTCAGGAAAGGAAAACACTTCCTCTTCCTTCTGAGGGCCCCAGACTTCCTGTGCCATCTATTTATACAATTGTTGTAATGAACCCCAAGTTAACCAGTTCCTCTCCTAGTTTAGCATAGGCTTTACATCTTTTTACTTCATGTCTTTATGCTCAACTTGCAACTTCTCTTAAAGTCATGTTCCGAGCTGTTCCTCACTGAACCTGTGTTTGGAGTGTCTTTGGCAAGGAATTCTCTTGGCCAGATGGCTTTATTTGAATGCTCTAGATACAAAGGAAGACTAGATTATCATAGCCGTACAAAAAACTGTTGAAAGGTTCAGGTGGATGAATTTGGAAAGGGGGTCACAAGATTTAACCAAAGTCTAGTGATTAAAGGTGTTAGTTGTACCTGTCCTCATGAAATGAACAGCCTAGAAGCCAGTTCAGTAAGAAAACAAGAGCAAGTTATAGCTAGTTGTGCTCAGCCATTGTATTGTGAGCATACAGAGGACTGGAGGAAATTGAAAACTGGAAGGACATGCAGAACTGGGGCAGGCTCTTGGGGACAGGAGGCACCAAGACATCCTGTGGGAAAGAAGTTCACATCGAAGGGACTGGAGTCAGAAGTGGAAGGTCTGAAAGTCGTGTTTTGGGATGCAGTTGAAATGGCAGGACTGGTGGTGAAAAGCATGGTCATGTTCAGCTTTACCCTTGCTCTTCAAGGGTTCTGGATCTGGATAAAGGAAGCTGGGAGATTTGCAGAGGGCTTCCTGTAGTCATGGAGTTCGGAATGGCTGGAGGCCTTGCAAGTGTCTGAGCCCAGTGTTGCCCTGGTTTTGGGCTGAGGCAGGATCAGACACTTGCCAGCTGGCTGTGAGGAGGGCCTGAGTGCTTGGCACTGCTGTCCCTCAGGGCCTTGCAGCACGTCTGGTTGCCATCTTCTTTAGAAGAGAATTTAAAACTCTTAAGACTGCTGCTGTGACATCTCCAGGCTGTCCCTTTCTTCTGAGCTTTCTGTGGGAAACCTATTTTCCAGCTCTTCAGTCTTTCTTGGAAATTTTCCTTGGGACTTTCTATGGTACTTTATATGTTCCATGAGAATTGGTGCCCCACTGTGGCCACAGCAGTCCCGCTAAAGCCTTAAGGAACTAAGTACAGCAGAAGAATTTCTTCTCGCATCTTGTATGACACCACTAATAAATCTCAGAGAGACTTCTGCTTTGGATGTAGCTTCCCGCTATAAAATTGCTGCTCAGTCTCTGATTCACTGCTCTCCAGATTCCTGTGTGCAACTCTGCTGTTTCGTGGGCTGTTCCCTAAATTGCATATGTTCACTAGGTGTTTCCTTTCCATATGTTGTGGCTGCCATCGGCACAAAGCCGAGGTACCAGCGGGGATGATGGAAGAATCCCTGTGGAAGGAGAGCCTGCCCTCCACAGCTCTCTGTGTCCCATGAGCCCTGTGAGCACATTTCTAGGGATGTGGTGTGTTGCCATGGAGATGACACTTGCCATCCACGTTTATAATGACTTGAAACAATTCACTGTGCAATTAAAACAAGATCTATCCTGTGATAATCCTGAGGAAACAGTTACTGACTAAATGCAGGCAGGGGGGCGGGAAGTGGATTTCATTGTTGTCTCTGCTGGGGTGGCTCCAGCTTGCTCTTTGCTGCCCTGTCCTGCTCTGGTTTGTTCACTGTGCCCTGTTCTGCCTCTGCTTCCTGTCTCAAAATCCAGAACAAGCTTGTGTAGAGTTTAGGCTGCATTTTGCCTTTCTCCTGTTATCCAGTGCGGTTGTCTGGAGAATGTTTATTAATAGTTTACCATCAATCCAATTTTTGGTAACGTGCTCTGCAATCATCTGCAACCTGACTCAATAACAGTACTTCATTATCCACCACCACTTTTCCTTCCCCACCTATAAACCTTTGCCACAAGTTCAAGTGGGAAGAAAGCAGATGTCCTAGCAGATGTCCCAGATTTGGGCTGCTTTCCTCGCATGCTGGCAGAGACCAACCCTCAGGGGGGTCATCCGGCAACCTGTGCACTCACAGCAGCATTACTGAACCAGACTTTCTGTGTTCAGCTGATGCTGCTCAGGCATCATCCCTGCAGTCCCAGGCAGTGCTGGCTGGGAACTCACCACAGCCTCAGCCATGGTCCTATTGCTGTGTGGCTGGGAGCAAAGTGATGAGCTGTTGGATTTGGAGGGACACACACAGCACGGGCAGTATCTGAGTACCTTGCACGTGCGTCCCAAACGTGACTGTTGTCTGTCATGCAGGCTTTGTTCTCATACCCTCCCCAAGGGGAGAAGCAAGTGCAACAAAATCTTGCTTTTATTGTTCTCTCTCCCATTCCAACAGTGTTTGCTGTGCCTCTGTGCAGAGGGAGGCAGCGCAAAGCAGGGCACCCTGCACTCCTGTGGGGAATGGGGATGTTTGAACTGGGAGGAGCTCATTTCGTAGAGCAGGCAAAAGGCAGAGAGGGCTGCTGGGCACAGCTGTGTGTTGGAGGGGTGCAGCCCTTCCCACACGCTTCCTCTGTTGAGGTCCTTGCAAATAATAACAATTATAATACAAAGGAAAATGTATGAGAAGAATCCAGTGATTTTGCCTTCAAACATTCATGATAGCTGAGCTGATGTGTAGCAAGGTGGTGCCACTGCCTTTTGTGGTGTGGGGAAGGACTCTCAAGCTCCCCCACCATGAGTGTGTGCTGAGCAGGTTTGAGGCTGCCCATCCTTCCCTCCGAGCTTGGCCATGGTTTTTTGGAGCTCCTGACTCTGTCAGTTCCCCATTTCCTTATTTCAGCTCTCACTATCTCTGCGATAGTGCTGCAGCTGCACAGGCCACATGTTCAGTTCTTTGTTGAATTCTGTCTTAATATGAAATGCTGTTGTTTATTTAACTGTGTGCCATGGGGACTTGGTCCTTTTTCTCCTGACTGGACTTGGGGAAGGTGGGCTGTCAGAGGAGCTGCCACTGCTGGGATGGAGGCTGCTTCTCTTTGGGAATGAGTATCTGGATTCAGATGCGTGCGAAGCCCAACTCCTTGACATGGCCACAAATTCCAGTTGTCTTTGAGGGAGGAGAAGGGAGGCTTCATAAAGAAAGGTGGCTGGGCGCAGTTGGCCAAGTTAACAGTAGAAGGGGTGTGTAACAGCAGAGCCTCTCTGCTCATGTGTGCACCCAGGCAGGCTGCATGAGAGCTAGGGCTGATGGCCCTGCTGGGGAATTTGAGCTGGAACACAGCTTCAGACTGTGCAGTGACTTAGAGGAAGAAGGCCCATTGCAAAACGCCCGTTCTGCTTACCACAGAGACCAGGACAGTTTCAGAGACTGACCTACCCTTGGCAGCAAAAAGTGCTAATTCAGCCTTTCCTACCACTTCTGTCAAGACTTCATTTAGCCTTAAAAGAGCTGTTCATGGCAGTCTGTCTTCCTGCAGGCACCCTGGGAGAGCAGGAGCTGAGGGGCAGGAGAAGGTTGAGAGAGTGTTTGGGCACGGAGGGTGGCAGGGATGCTGTGCAGGGACAGGATAGGGGCCTTCAGGCACAGTCAGGGGAGATCTGGGGAAGCACGCAGGAGGTGAAGTAGCAAAGGAAAGTGAAGGAGTTTGGAAAGAGGAGGAGTGGAGTGGCTGCAGTAATTGAAGAGGTGAGATAGCACCTACAACAAAGCTTTCTTCCTACAGGGATACACATAGCAAACCCTGACCCTCTTTGTCCTTGGTGTTTTTAGGGTCTCTGTGTGTGCCCTGATGGGGTTGATGCCTTCTCAGGTGCCCCTTGGTGTAGCTTAGGGCCAGGCAAGCCACCCCAAGCCTTGTACCTCATGAGCTCCAGCCCATCTATGGGGGTGCAGGTGGGCAGAAGGCAGCCCAGGGAGGGTTGTCAGAGGTGAAGTGTGGGTAACACTGCCATGGGCAGGGCACAGAGGCTGAGCGTGCTGCCATCCTGCCACCAGAGCTGCTAACAGTGCCCTCTGGGCTGCTGGGGGTGCTGGTCAATGAATAATCACAAAAACGGGGATTTCAGAGCAGAAGAAGGTACTGCATGGAAGATGAACAGAGAAGCATGGAAGACTGGCTGAACTATCCCAGGTCTGTTCCAGTGCAGCACTGTGACTTTCAGGTTCCTTTCAAATGATGGATCAGAGCTGTTTTTCCCTTGATGGTTTTCCCTGATTCCCAACCTTCACACTTGGCACTAAGAAGCAGAAGAGTCTGGGAGGACCCAGACACTCTTTGGTGTAAATGAGAAGTCATGCTGAATGTGCAGAGCTTGTGCTGCTCTAGCAGAGCAGGATTTAGCCTACACTGGGTAGAATCATGAGAAGTTTTAACCAGTGATTTGTTTCAACATCTCTGGCCTCACAAAAATATAATCCAGTGTTTGCCCAAGCATTGTCCTCATGCTGAATATGACATTTTCCAGTGTATGAGAATAATAAATCTTGTTAAATGCAGGAGCAGTTATATGGAAGACAGAAAAGGAGGGTGTACAGGCAGAGCTCTAGAAACATCACCCATGCTTGCTGTGAAAATGTGGCTTGCTGAGCCTTTAAAGAAATGCAGGTGTAGCTAAAAATGATAGTTTTTTTTAATGGCAGGCCTGAGGGCACTAATGACTTCAAATGCAGTTCACTATTGAAAGCACTGTCCTAATTTCTGGCCTGAGATTTTATTCTCCAGGAAAAGTTTAAAAGAAATCTTGTTGCTGCCAGGACTCACTGAAGACATTTTCCTGTGTTCCTCTGTGATTTTTGCTCACATCTTGCCTGTTTAATTTCTTGGATTTTCTACGTTTGGCTTTCAAACAAAAAAGTTCACAGAGAATAAGAAACTGAGCAAAGATGAATGGCAAGTAAATAAGTTTGTTCAAACATGTATTGAAACTTTGTGTGTGTTACTTTTTAAAGGCAATCATTGTAATCCCAAAATAAATTTAAATACCTTTCCTGTTAGTCAGAGGCAGAATGTCTGTGTAACAAGTTATGTCAAATTGGAGGCACAGCTTTAATTCCTTATTAATTAACCATGTTTCCTGTGCAAAATCTAGTTTTGTGCATGCGAAACAGCACCAGTCAAGCCTGCCATTGGGGTGATCAGGTCTTCCTTAGGTTGCCCAGTTGTGATCAGTTCCCAGTGTTGTTCTTTTAAGTCAAGAACAACAGCCTTGTGGGGATGGAAAACAACTGCTCTCCACCATTCTGCCCCCACTTCTTGATCTTTTATGGCAGATACAGACAGGCCCTTCTTGGGTTCGTTTCTGTGGGAAAGCCTTTTGTCCAGAAGGAGCACCCTGGCAGGAAGAGGGTCCCCCAAGGAAAGGGATCAGAGCTTTGGCTGTGTGTTGCTCTAGCCTTGGGATTGGATGGCACTTTGCAGTTTGGGAGGTGATGCAGGGTCCTTTACTTGGTCAGAAGGTCTGTGCTAAGCCATGAGAGACCGTGTCTGTCTTTGGTAGGGTCTGTGGTTGAAGCAATGGGGCAGAGCTGCTGGGATAGCAGCTGTTCCTGCTGACAGAGTCACTGTTTGTGCCAATGTGTGGATATAATTACACTGAAGCTTTGGCTCTGAACACCTCCAAAACCTTATCCCTGTGTCTGGCCTCTGTGGGTAACCATTTGCTGAGATTAGTGGCCAGGGTGTGCTCAAGACAGGTTTGGTCACAGAATTCAGCTGGCACACACAGTGTCATGGCATGCACATTTACAGTGCTTGCTGCTCTCTAAACCTCCATCCCAGTATTTCTGTGTAGGGCAGTACCTTGTTTCATTTGTACGCAGTTCTGAGCCTTTGAATCCTGGAAGGGATGCTAATGTCTGGACTTAGCCATGTTTACCTTGCAATTTCACAGAAAAATTCTTCCTGGATACCACAAAATTTAACACAGTCGTGGGGCTTTGTGCTCAGTAAAAGAGAGAATACAAAGATTAATCCAGGAGAATTATTTGTTTTTTAAATCTTCCTTTGCTGTGAAGCCAATCACCCTGAACCCAGTGAGAGAGCTCTTCCATTTGGCTTCACTAAGTCTTTGAGGTTGGCATCTGTGCTGACTGGCTGGAATGTGTGAGCTTATCTCTTTCTGTTTGTTCTGCACAGAGCCTGTGGTCAGATGGGCAGCAAGAGCAGGGCAGGTTCTCTTCTGGGCAGCAGCAGTGGCTTTTTCCTCTATGACTTTGTTTTTCCTTCTGCAAGGGGCAATGTTGGTGTGATAGGAAATCCCATACCATGACTGCCTCTGTGTTTTGTTTCAGGCATCAGAGGGCGTCCCTGTGAAGTATTTTCAGAATCTGGAAGAACTGATAGAGTATTACAAGAAGGAGAACATGGGTCTGGTATGGCACCTCAAATATCCAGTGCCGCGGGAAGAGGAGGAGGCTGCTGATGAACTGGAGGAGGACACTGGTAAGAAACCCATGATGTGACTTGGTGATGCAGACCCTTGACTCATACCTCTTGACTAGAGATATGCAGTGCAGGCAGGAACATGTTGTACCATAAAATAGAGCAGAGCATAGATAAGCCTGAGCTGGCAAGGCCCTGTGGCAGTGAACCCTCATGTCTTCTGTGGTATGGCACCTGGAGCATCAGTTTAGCTCACCTGAGGGAATACACTGAGACCTTCTGTGGAAGTATACTGCATCTGGTGTGGGGTGGTTAATCTGGTGTCCTTATCTGGACTCCAACTGTCCAGCCATCTCCCAAACCTCTGCACCCTCTCCTTGTCCTGCATCTGTAGGGCCTCTCTCAATACAGAGATGCTCCCTTGGTGCTTGGAGCACATCTCTCTGCTGTGCCATGCACCTGCAGCTGCTGAGGGGCATCAGAAACCCCTCAGCTGCTCTGATCTAGGGGACATTTTTGACAGTCCTAAGCAGAGGGCACGGCTCTGGCAGTGGCAGACAGTCTAACTCCATGTACAGAGGCAGGTGTATGATGAAGAGGTGTGATTGGCATCATCCCAAGTATTTTATATCAAATGCCACTGTGGGTTCCTGACACTCACTGGTCTCAGATCATTCCTTGGGTTTTTCCTGGATCACCCCTTGGATCTGTCACAGTTCTCCCAGAGGAAGGTCATGTCCACAGAGCCGTCCTTCCTGTCCTGTCTGATGTCTGTCTGGAAATGATGAGCACTGCAATCAAATTTGTCTGAAGGACACAGTCCCTGGGACAGACGGAGAGGGCCTGTGAACTAGGGCAGATTGATGTTCCTGTGCAACCCAGTGTCTGTGTAACTCTTTGATGGAACCCACTGTATATCTAACAGGAGCTGGAAGATTTTGGTATGCAGTTTTCTGGAAGAAATAGAACAAAATTTTGCAAAGCTGCTCAGGAAAGATGTTCCTGGACTTTGGCCAGTTGTACTGAGTCTCCAACTCCCAGGGCCAGGGAGGGAACTGCAGCAAAAATAATACAGAGAGAGGCAAGCAGCAGGGAGTGAAATTCTAGCCAAGACTAAGAGCCTTCAGATGAAGAGAGATTAACACTGGGTCTGGGCTGCTCATGCTTAGAATTTAGTCTTGTTAAGGGAGTTTGTGCCATCACAGTGGAGCCGTGTAGGGCCTACAGATGTCTGGTCATCTTAGATGTGAAACTGCAGAGGTGGAGGATGAGCACCCTGCAAATTAACCACCTGTGGCTCAGTTCTGTGGTGGCTCTGAATCATAGCACTGGCACAGAAGCAGTGTATCAGTCCTGGGGGTCTTTTTGTAATGCATATTCCACCATTAGGAAATAATCAAACAAAACCTTACAACTCAACCAGCGGCAGTACAACATGTGTAACGAAGTGCTGGAGCAATTGTATGAAAAGAAAGGTAATGACGGTTGGGATCAGTGGAGATGAACCCACTCTTCTCCCAGGAGAGGGAGATATGCTGAGCAGCAGGATGACACAGCAGGAAAATCCTTTTTCCTTCCAACTCAATGCCCACAAGACAAGGCAGGATATTCACCCCCTATGCACTGAGTCATGGGGTCTATTTTCTCCATCTCTGTTTGCTTACTTTAGCTGTTCACTTCTTCCCATTAGCAGCTTCTGGTGCTCCTTCCATCATGTCCCTTCATCCACACTGCCTCAGTAGCAGATCCCCGTGATAATGGGAATGACATGGGTGAGGTACAGCTATGTTCTCTAAGCATTATATTCAACTTAACTAATTAACCTCCACAGCTGCTCTGCAGATGGGAGAGTCAAAACTGGCTGGGGTGGAGTTCACTGCAGGCAGAGGCAGAGGCATGTGCTGCCTGCACGTGAGGTCCAAGCCTGACACTTCATCCCACTGCTCTCACACCACTGCCATCCCTAGAAACACAGCTGGGCCAGTCCTGAGCCCTGAGCTGCCCAGCTCTGACATCCCTCCACAGACCTGTCAGAAGAGATGGCTTCTGCAAAGATTGCCCCTTCAGGATGGACTCTGCCGTGCCCAGAGTGAGGGACAAGAGGTCCAATTTCCTAGCTGGAATGGCTATGCCTTTCCTTTCCTTCTTGCTAGACCTGGTACCCACACCTCCTGTCCTGCCCCCACGCAACATCCTCATGGCAGCGCCGAACAGTGAGACAAAGGAGGTCTTGTCTCTCCCCGAAAACTCCCGGGCGGCAGATGTGAATAAGCTGTCCCTTTCCGAGACGCTGCTCCAGCGACTGCAGTACCAGGACACAAGCAGGTAAGGAAGGGTAAGCAACAGGGCTGCTGAACCAGCCTTCAGCCCAGTTCTGTGCTCGCTGGGCCTCTGTGTTTAGGACAGCTGAGGACATGTTTGATTCAACAAAATTGCTCCTCGTTTATACTACCAAATAAAGAACAGAATCAGATTAACAGTGCATTGACTGCTCTTTACAGTCCAGCTGTTGTCTAGAAAAAATACATTTCTGAATTATTAAAATCACCCATATACTTTCTCCAGTGAGGTATAGTTTTCTAATATGAAGGATGAGTAATATCTGAGAGAACTCGGTTTATTAGCCATGTGCCTAAACAGTGGGAATTTGAGAAAAGTAAGAAAGCTGTTTGATATTTGGGAGTAGAGAGAAGAGCTGGCTTTTGACCTGTCTGTTTCCTTCACAGTGTCTCTGACGAGCACCTTAAACTCATCCAGGATTACCTGCGAGTTCACATCATCAGTGACTTTGAGATGGTGCAGACTGGCTCAAGCAATCTTCCTCAACTGAAGAAATTACTTACAGCTCTTTGCAAAGGACTCTTCAGGTAACTAGAAGCTGGTTTTCAGAGTGTAATGCCATACCACTGTAGTCTAACAAAGGTACCACCTGCATGCAATCAGAACCCTCATTTCTATCATAGGATATTGGCTTGCCCTCAAAAGCAGTATATTTAGATCTCATGACCTGTGATTCTGGTCCAAAGATATGAAATCTATATAGAAGAGACAGCTCTGACAATCAAGTTTCCTTGTAGGTGGTTTGAGACCGCACAGTATTATATTGTATGCTTTGTTTAGAAAGAAACAAAACAAAAAATGCACTAACCGATTAACTGCATAATTTAGTAATGCATAAATGACACCCACAGGATTGTCAAGCACAAGCCGTTTATGGAAACAAGCACAAATTAGTGTATAACTAGATTTTAAACACTGATTTTCCTTCCCACATTGTGAACTTGGAGTGATTCCACTGATACTGGTGAAGGCCAGCTCAAATAAAAAAAGGAACAAGCCTACACTCTTGACTCTACAAATTTTACCTTTCCTGTTTGTAGACCTTCCATGTCACAAATAGAAAAATTCTGATGGTGCTAGAACATTGCAGGGCTCCCTCCTTCTCTGGTGGAAGGATGTTATTTCCCCCTTGCTGATTGTAAGCAAAGGGACCAGCCCACACTTATGCAGAGCTCTTGGAGCACTCTGTAGCAGAGGGCACATATTTTCACACTTTTCTCCATGGCTTGCCATACCCTTCTCTCTGGTGTATGCAGAGGTGAGGCTGGTTGTGCTGCTGGCCTGATCCTGTTCTCCTAGAAGCCAGCTGCCCACAGACAAGCCCCTGTGAGGACTGAGGACAGATTGTTCCAAGAGCTGCCCTTCTGCACCCTGCCTGAGTGTTTTGCTTCTCTACACACAGGGGAGGGGAGACCCAGGTGGCCAGCTAAGAATAAACCTGAACAATGGAAACTCAAATCGAATGAAATCACAAGTGAGAGTCTTGTGTTACTAAATACCTCTGGTGCTGATGTTGTAATGATGCTTGGCTTCTCCTATTTCCAACTTATTCTACTTCAGCTTATCTGGGTTTCACAACCCTATTCCTCATAAATGCACATGGAGAGATGAAAGAAAGGAGATGTAACAAGGCTATAATTCCCTCAACTGCCAGGACATCTTTAACATTTCTGGATTTTCTGTAGGATTTCTGGTGACTGGACATTGCAAAATGGCATCCTAGAGCAGAGCTGGGTGAGTTCTGCTGCTGGTGGAAGCCTGCTGAGTGTAGGGACATGTCTTGGTTTGAAAGACATGTCTGCCAAGGAAGGCAGGAACCTTCCTTAGAATGGAAAATATGATCCCTTTCCTGTAAATTACTGAACTTTGAAATTAAGGGACTCTCAGGCAAAGATACGGGAAAAGGTATAACAGCTCTTTACTAGAATGTATATGTATATGTATATGTGTATGTGTATGTGTATGTGTATGTGTATGTGTATGTGTATGTGTATGTGTATGTGTATGTGTATGTGTATGTGTATGTGTATGTGTATGTGTATGTATATGTATATAACAAGGCAAATTAAGAACAACAACAGCAGCAACAACAAACAAAACCAGACCAGTCCCAGCCCTCTCTCAGCTGTTGAGCACCTTCCCCGTCGGTGCAGTTCCGGGCACAGCCACCAGGGGCGCTGCTGGCCCCCGGCCGGGCAGGCGCTGCCGTGATTCCCCCGCGGCTGCAGGGGGCGCTGTGGCGCGGGCTCGGGGCCGCTCTGCACGTGGGTGATGGCGGGAGAGAGGGAAAAGGGGTTTCCTTTGCAAAGCCGCAGGGGCAGCTGCTCCCGGTGCCCTCTGGATGGCAAAATGGCCGCAGCAGGAGCCTCAGAGTGGCGGCTGGAACAGGGATGGAAAACAAAGTGTAGCAAAACCTGTGGGTGTTTGGTTACAGTGCAACAAGAAGCCCAGAAGGAAGGGCAGAGACCGGCCAGGCTAGGCAGGGAATTGCACCCATGGATGGCTCGCTGGCAATGGCTGGCCCCCGGGCTGGGCTGCGCACAGCGAACGGCCCTTTTGAGGGGGGTCGGCAGGGTTGGCAAACTCCCAGCACAGCATGCACTGGCTTTGGGCTCCCGAGCAAGCAAAGGGGCAGAGAAGCAAGCCAGTAAGCTCTAGCCACAGAACTGAAGGAAAACAAAAAAATATGGTTAAAAAACCACCAGTCAACAATATTTCTAGTCAGAGAAGGGGTGCTGCCCTGCATGACCCTGGAGATGACGGCTCCACCAGAAGGAAGCAACCCCCCAAGGGGATCCTTGTGCTGCCTCTCACCCATCATGGTAGTCCTAGAACTGGGGGGAAAGGGGGAGGGCAGCGTCCGCCCTGGACACAATACAAAAAACCCAAAAAACGGATATGGGATAAAAACCTTCCCCAGGATAGGACACTGCACCTCCACAAACCCAGCAAAGGACAAGGGCCTGCCCTCTGTCCGTCTGGTGACTACACGTAGCTATGGCAATGCATGTCCTCATGCAGTTCTTCCCCTGCATTTTCTCTCCATACTTGCATTATTTTGGTTTGTTGGAGCTGTCTTCTCAATTTTTTCATGAGGGTCCAGAACTGCAGGCTGTGGCTGCTTTCAGTCCCTGCCGGGTCTCACTGAGAACCTCTCCCTCTCTGTTCACATTGTCTCATGGATCTCTACCATTCAACCAAACTACTTGCTTACCTTCAGCTGGCTAATAATCAGATGCTTGGGTATCCTACTGTTTGACTCTTAATCTCGAGGTTGTCTAGGGTTTAAGATTACTTCAGTCAGGAAAATGAATCCATGAACACCAGAGGTTTATGTCCAAAAGGGAGACAAAGGAGTCCTGTTACTTTATTCGAATAAAGGGAGAGGCCATGGGGCATTCCCCTGGGGTCTCTCAAATTGTTAGAGGACACAACCTCTTTTTTATCCTAATTTCCTGGCTGCATTTCCCTCTCTCTTTTCCCTTTGGCTGAGGTATTTGAGAGGTACAGACTTCCCAAATCCTTAATACAGATGCTCTTCTAATATATACCCTCCCATTTTCTTTTTCTTGTGTCAATCAGTGAAATTCCTGTGGAATTTATGGTTCCTCCTTTTGCTTCTTTCATCTCTCAGTATCTACCTTTATTTATCTGCAGACCCACAGTTTGTTTGTAAAGACAAATCCCTCTCATTCCTTTCATCAATCAGTGGAATTCTTCCCATTGTTTCTTTTATCTCTCAGTATCTAGTTTTATTTATCAGCAGACCCAGGGGCGTTTTGTAAAGTTTGTTTGTAAAGACAAATCCCTCTCATTCCTTTCACTTCCCTTATGCAACTTCTGAACTCAAATTTTGTCAGCAGCATTCCCTAAATTTAGTTTTTATTTCCCTGAGCTTGCCTCAGCTGTGCAGGGAATTTCAGCTGAAACTACAGGTTGTTCCTAGGCTGCTTCTTGGTGTCCTCTTTTAATGTCCAATTCCATTATTTTCACACTATTTGAGAATAGGCTAAAAAACCAAACAAAACCCCCAGAGTTGTTAATCAGCACAGTGGAGCTCTTGCAGTGGAGCTGAAGCTCCTCTGAATTTCCTGGCAGTGCTGAGGGTTATGAGTGTGCAGCACAGGCTCATTGTGGCTGGGTTGGCCCGGCTGCTGGGGAGCCACACAGACTTGCTGTGAACATGAGTGTTTTATGATCTGTGTTCTGGCTTCTCCCCACCTCACAGAGCTCAGCTGTGCCATCTCTCAGGGTCATGCTGCAGTCACTGTGAGAAAGGAGCATCCAGAGCCCTTTGCTGCCTCAGGCCTGTGCTGTGACCGGGCTGTGGTGGGTGCTGACTGCCGAGGTCAGCAAGGCAGAGGGGACAGTACTGGAGCTGCTCAGTGGTCAGGGGAAGGAAAGAGCTTACAGTGAGCAGTGGGGCTGGGAGAGGAACTGGACCAACTGTCTGTGAACAGTCTCTGCCTTTGGCAGTTCAGGTATTGCCCGTGGACAGGGGCAGGATGCACAGCTGGCCAAGAAGCTCAAGCACAGCTGGGCCACAGCAGACCAGAGTGCAACATCTGTGAACTCTTCCCTCATCCTTTGTCCCTGATTAATTTAGCAAGGCCTGGACCCCAGTGTTCATCAGAGGCTGGAAGGTTGGTTTTAACTCTGCTGCTACTGCTGTTACTACTTTCTAGGGCTAGCAGTGACCAAGGGGGTCAGGACAGCCATGGCACATCTCCTTATTAGAGCCTGGGGTACCAGGAACAGCCACTCTGGGGAGAGGCTGCTCCCTCTGGCAGACCTTATGCTGGAAATATACAAGCAAAACCAAGACCTATAAGGCTGATGGGTATTTGTGATGCATTCTGTGCTAAAGAAGTTGCCATACAAAGGTTTCCTTGGCCAGGGTAATCCTTCAGCAGCTGGAAAGCTAACTCAGAGAGAGCAGGGACTACCCATGCAAGGGGATTTGTTCAGCTTCCAGTGAAAAAACACCAATAGTGGTCTATTCAATCTGCTAGTATCTGAAGCCATCATTTGGTCATCTATTGATGTTCTGCATATTCTTGTTTATTCTCCCTCAATAGATAATTTGCACATAGAGTTGTTACGGCAGTTTTTCAAGCACTTGTGCTACCAGCACTTGTGCAACTGCATGTGGACACACAGGCTTCTGACACTTCAGTGAAGATCACTAAAGGTTTTTATACTGTCAAGAGAAGAAAACAAAATCAGTTACAAGTGTAATTAAAACCACCCTGTGGTTTTAGTGGGCTTGAATGCCCACAGGAGCTCTTCCTCCTCACACACAGCCTACATGTTGCACTGTGAACAGAGGGCAGTTTTCCCATGGGAAATTGCTCCTGAGTTGCTCCAAACAGCTGCTGCTGTGTTTTCAAGAGATAGCCTGCACATCACAGTAAACATCCTTTCACTCTTCACAAAATAAACTTCATCCAATGTTCCTGCAACTGCTTGCAGCCTCCTGGGGTCTGACTCCATAGCTGCAGTGGGGCTCTTGGGTTTGGGGCCAGAACAGTTTGCAGTGACACTGGCCTAGGTGATCCAGAGCTGAATATTGGCATTGGAGGAATAAAATTAGCAGAACCAGATTCTTGCATGTGCCTTGTACTCTTGTGTGTCCCACAGCAAGTCTTTCAGACTGAAATGTCAAACATGAATGTTTAATTTAGTCAAATTAGTCATCCTTGGTTCAGCACCTAGACAAGTATCTTCAGGCAGGCACGCTTTTGCTTTGGAGCACTTTCCCTAACAAAGATAGAATAAAATCCAGTCCATTCAGACTTAGAAAAGTGAGGGAAATCTTTAATATCCACTGTTGACTAGACACAGTACAAGCATCCCAGTGCTGCTCACCACCATCACCTTCCTTTTGACCTGTGCTCCGTGGCTGCTCTTTCCAGGATAAGTCTTGTCATTATCAGCATACAGCTTCTGTGCCAAATTCACACAGCAGTGAATGAGCATCCTGTGGAATCTCATTGGGAAGCACTGGAGGAATGTCATTGTTACCTGTAAATGGTTCTGCGAAGGAGATCAAGGGCTGCCTCTTCCACCCTCTTGCTTTGCCCAGCCCCTCTTTGTCATGTGAGATGAAATATCTGCAAATTAGTTTCCTCTTTCAAGCATTGTCCCCTGCATTGTCCCCAGCACTGTCCTCAGCAACCTCAACAGCTGCACAGGCCCTGTACAGAACTGAGCTGCTCCCACAGCTGCAGTGTTCAGAGGCACCAGACTGTGCTGGGCTCTGAGGCATTTGAGTGCACTTGGATTTATGAATTGGCATAGTTGGGTTGGTGCTGCTTGTACACCATATCTTCAGGTTTTTCTCAAACTGGGATACCTTTCTGGGGAGATTTAGGAAGTTAGAACCTCCAAAGCAAAACCCAAGGAGCAGCCAGTATGGCCATGTTCCAGCTTTACAAGGCAAAGTCAGCTGCCTGACTCACACTGCACTGTTTCCCATGTCACCAAGCAGCTGGGATTTGCTCCCATCACGCATCCCACAGCTCAGGAGGCACATGGTGAGGGCAGGCCCAGTGTGGACATGTGCCCAGTGTGAAGGTGTGCCTGTCATCCCATCTGTGTGGCTTTGTCTGAGTGTGAAGAGGCCCAGGGAGGCAGCCACAGCCTTAGCCCTGTGCCGTGTCTGTGTTCCCAGTGAGGCCTCGAGGACTCTCCCATCTCTGGAGTCCATCCAGAAGGTGTTTGAGCAGCAGCTGCATCCCGGTACCCACCAGCGCTCCCAGGTAAGGGGGCTGGGAGGTGGGAAGAGCGGGACAGGTGTGTGGGTGGCTGTCAACAGGGGCAGGGATGGCTCTGATGTACAGCCATGGCCAGTGGGATACAGGTTGGCACACTCCACTTCTGTTCTCTTTGGCCTCTTTCTGCTGCAGTGCAGAAAGTGAGGGAAACACAGTGAGTTCTATCCTGCAGTTTCTCTTATCCCATAGCCCTCTCCACCTGCTCCCCCTTCCTGTCCTAGAGGAAAGTGCCACCAACTGCCTGAGGACTCCCACCTCCCCATCCTCCCTCAGAATGAGGGCTGGCATTGTACACTTCTTTTTCCATAAACCTCACTCCAGGATGTTTCACTGCTACATCCTTCCTTTTCACAAGCCCAGTTAAGTCCCTATGACTTTCCTCTCCCTGCCAGAGAAGCAAAAGTCCAGCACTTCTGTATGCTGAGCCCCAGGCCTGGTCATGCAAACTTGCCCCCAGCAGCAAGCTGACTCCCACGCATGGCCAGCTGCCTGAACCCTATGGAACAGGTTTGCAGGTTTGTCCTTCCAGCCCCTCAGACTTCTGCACTCTTGTGCTTGTTCTGTACTCTTGTGCTGCCCGTTACAGATCAGAGTGGCAAAGGTACAAGTGCTGCTCCTTGGTCTGTGTGAGTTGCTCCTGGGACTGCACTCCAGGCTGTGCTCTGTGGGCTTGGTAATCACCCATCTCACTCTCACATTTTGTTCCTGTACTGTGGTTTCAGATGCTTGGTGAAGCAAGTCCAGTCAATATTGTATTGAAACTCAACCAGCTGATTTCTTTGCTGTCTTCTATTGAAGAAAAGGTAGAGTTTTCAAGCTATTTTATATTATCTTCTTGTCCTCCTTTGTCTCTGGTTTGTTTCTTGTTCATCATCAGTGCAGTGCTCTGCCACAGTAAGATTGCTTTGTTCTGATTTCACTACTCTCAGTGTAGTGCAGAATCACCAAATGCAGTAAATTACTCATAATTATTTTACAGGTGAAAACACTGTTGATTGAAGGTCCTGATTCAACACACCGTCGTTCCCTTATCCCCCCTGTCACTTTTGAGGTAAATTTACTCATTTAATGATGTTGATCATAACGTGGAAGGACAGTAATGCAGATTTATGTCAGTATCTCAGCTCCTGGGAAGTTTGCTGTGCTGCAACAGAGATAACAGCTATTCCTGGATGCTGCTTGGCACCATGGAAATGCCTAAGAGATGTCTGGTGAGACTGGCATAATGATATGTGTCAAGGAATTGAGGGAAGTGCTGCATTAGTAATACATGTGACTGAAGTGTAGAAGGTCCCTCATGGAAAACTTCTCTATATTCCTCTAGGTGAAAACTGACTCCCTAGGGATTTTCTCAAAAATACAACTCAAGGTGGATGTGGAAATGGGAAAACTGATTATCAAGAGATCTAAGGACGGTCCAGAAGACAAGTTTTATACCCACAAGAAAAGTAAGATGCCAGCTTATTGTCACAAATGCTGGATTAGGCTCTGGGTCTGTGCATGATGGGGAGGGATCCCCTCCAGCCTCACTTGGGGCAAGGTTTGGCCCAGAGGACAGGGAATTCTGTTAGGTCCTGGATGCTGCATGAGCACGGGTCAGCAAGACACAGGTATCTCAGTACTGGGATAACCAGCTTTCACAGATTGTTTTAGACCCAGACTTCAGGTCTAAATGAAGACACTGCAATCAGCACTGCAAGGGAGCAGGTTTTGGTAGAAGATTTCCCATAGAGCTGGTTGCAATAGAACTATTTTTCTTCTGAAAAGCAATGTCACTTGAAAAAAAACCCTCAACATTCTGCTGACTTCTGTGATGACTTTTGATGGTAAAAAGCCAGACACTCAGTTTCAGTAACATTTTTCAGTGCATTTCCCTTGATTTTTTTGTACGTAGATCAGTATCTCTCATCACGAGCAATGCCACTTTGGTCTGTGATTGCTTGATTCAAACAACTTCCCTTCTTGCCGTTGTCTTTCTAAATAGGCAGCTCAGTGGAGACAGAGATTTGTGAGAGAGTAGATGATGTCCTTAGGCTCTCTCCTGCTAGAAAATCAACCTGTTGCTATCAGTAATGGAAAAGATGAGCTTTCATGCATGGCTTTCTCCACCTGGTGTTCATAATAATTAGCTGCTATTTTAGATGGGAGGAGTCTCCTTTACCACCAAATGAGGTCTTACATCCTCTTTCACAGACGGGGAAGGAACACATATAGGCTGGCTCAGGATACAGGGGGATTGCCTGCACAAAGTTAAGGCTTCATTTCACACTGCAAGGGATGGAAAAGACCTCCAAGCAGAAGTGTTTTGAGGGTCCTCTTCACTTGGAGTCCAAATCTGTTCCTATTGGGAACAGGATTAAGCAACTTTAAAATGCAGTTCTGCTAGACAAACTGCACAGACAGAAAAGACTATATAAATCCCAAGCCTTTGAGCAGGGTTCTGTTCATTTTGGTGGGACCCTTATTTCAGTGACTGCAGCTCATGATACCCAGCCTTCTGTTCAGTCTTGCAGCTCATCAAGTCTCAGAAGCTTCCAAACAAGCTGGTGATTGTTCTGGAAACAGAAAAAGAAAAAACACAGCGGAAGGAATATATTTTTTCTGATTCCAAGGTACTTAGATGGTGTTTCTTTCCTGCCAGCCTGGAGTAGGTACCCAGGTGGGAGTAGAACATGGGGCATTCCTTGGTAGAAAGCAGAACTGTTGAAGGACAGTAGTTTCACTTATAAAAAATAAATTTCTCCTTTGTTCTGGAAATACCCAGAAAATGAGCAAGTATACTGTCTGAAGGGAGATACTGGACACTTAAGTGCTCTCACTGAGGCAGGAGGACAGAGGAAGCACTGAGGAGAAGCAAGGAGTTGAGATGGCCACTGTGAAAAGGTTTATATAGACAAAGAGGGAAGAAAAGATTTTTTCTGACCAGCTCAGCATTTGTTAAAGCAATGCACAAGCTAAATGCCTTAAAAAGCACCACAGGAAAGGCAGCCTCTTGGAAGGTTTCAGGATGGTGCAGAGCTAATCTCCCCTTCGAGTGTGCTGGGAATTTCCTAGTTCAGCCAGTTTTTCAAGGGGTCATGTCTGAGGAGCTAAGTATCTCATTAATTTTCTCTGCTCCTCCCTGTCTAGAAGAGAGAAGGGTTCTGTCAGCTTCTGCAGCAGATGAAGAATAAACACTCGGAGCAACCAGAGCCTGATATGATCACCATCTTCATTGGCACCTGGAATATGGGTATGGGCTCCCTTCTGCCATGGGCACTCCTTCAGACACTGCCTAAAGGTGTGCTCAGCTGGCACAATGAGCTCCAGACTCTCTGTGTTCCATGGCAGGTCTGTACACCAGGGCTGTCCTCTCCCTGGGACAGGGGAAGGGCAGATATCTAGATTTATTCTTGCATGTGGTTTGATACTTCTTATGGTTCCACTCAAAAGGCCATGCAGTTGTCCCTGTTGGGTACTGAAGGATTTCTCCAGTGACAGGGAACTGTGGCTGGCACAAAGTTGATGCAGCAGTGCACATCATCCTCCACCTTGCAGAAAGGACAGGAGCAGTTCCACAAACTGCACATCAGCTGCTCTCATTTGAATAGGGATACTTCCTGTCCAGCCTGGAAAGACAGCTGAGTATCTGTGGTACTTAGAGAAGGGGACAGGGTGTGGTTGAGGACAGTGGAATACAGGTTATTTTTCTCCCTTTTGGGACAGAAGCCTGGATCAGCTGCTGTGAGCTGAGCTGTCTGTGCTTGGCCATCCTTAAGGAATAAGGTTAAGGCAGTGGCAGGCTAGGAGGAGTACAGCTCCCTGCCTTTACTCCTGGCTAGCCTTGGCCTTGGACAGCTGATCAACAGGAGGAAGGTGGTCAAAGCAGAATCACTCCTTTCTCAGTGATTCAGGTGAGGGTAACATTGTCATCTTAGAATAGCGTGCCCTGGCTGATACGAAAGTGATAGGAGATGTGAAGCCCATCATTTCTGTCCCCATGTGTTATCTTCATCCTAGTTTGGACAGGATATTCTCTGACTTCCTTTGGTGTTTGATGTGTTAATAAAAGGTGCAGCCCCACCCCCAAAGAAGATCACCTCCTGGTTCCTCTCCAAGGGGCAGGGGAGGACCCGTGATGACACTGCTGACTACATACCTCATGACATCTATGTGATTGGCACCCAGGAGGATCCCCAGGGGGAGAAGGAATGGCTGGAGACCCTAAGGCAATCTCTGCAGGAAATCACCAGTATCAGCTTCAAAGTGGTGAGGGGTTATTCCAGCTGTTGCATGGAACTCAGGAGATGAGGGTGTACATGTTGTACAAATAAAAGTGATGGGAATAAGTGGGATTTTGCCTGTACCTCCTCCCTTTCCCTCCCTTTATTGTCATTGCATTTGGGTGAGGGAGAGTGAACTGAATGTGTCTGTGGGCTCCACAAGATGCCCCCCCTGAAGCTGGCTAGATGGACCTGTTGCTGTGGACAGTGACCCCTCACTGCCAAAGCAGGGACCCTGCCAGCCTAGGAGCAAGGGGAGGTGTTGAGCACTCAAGTCAAGTGCTGGTGTTATTTTGACTTTCAAACAGGAGGAGACTGTTAAACTTCCTGAGTTGATTGTAGCCTAGATCTCACCCTAGCCTATTGCATTTTCAAAGTAGGATGTAAGAGTACAGAGGCAGAGTCAGAAGAGAAACTGAACCTTATTAAGACCAGCTTTGGACCCCTGGATTTCAGTGACGTCAAGAAACAAATCTAAGCATATCTGGAAAGCTAACTCTTGCGGTGATTGGGAAACCATTTTGTGCAAGCAAGATAATCCAAAGATTAACTAGAAAAAAGGTCTAGAAAATAGCAAGATCCTTCCGTTCAGCATTGATTAAAATGACTAAAAGCATATCCTGGAAGAAAATTTTTGTAGAAGTGCTATCAAAGGAGTCAGGAAGGCTGCAGCCACAGAGCAGCTTGGCAGGTATTTACAGAAATATAACCTCTACCCTTCCCATTCCTGCAGATAGCCATCCATACCCTCTGGAACATCAGGATTGTTGTCCTGGCCAAGCCAGAACATGAGAACCGCATCAGCCACATCTGCACAGCCAACGTGAAGACAGGCATTGCCAACACGCTGGGTGAGGCACGGGCAGGGCCTGCCCAGGCAGCTGCCATCTGCTCAGCCCACATGGAGCAGCTCTTCTACAACACTCCTGGGGCAACATTTATGTGACACTCCTAAAGTTGTATCCCACTAGCACTGATTGTATTTTGCCCTGTAAGAGAGGAAATCTATTTGTGTGTATACTTAGCACACACATACATATATATATATACATATATATATTTATGTACCCAGCAAACACTTTTGACTGGCTACTGGATTGCTCTTTCTTGGTTTCACAAGGAAGTTGCACTTCTCTCCCTTCAACTAATTTTTTTAACACCCTTAAAAATTTGTTCCCACAATCTGTGCTGTATGCACTAATTTTTTCTGTGCTGATTAAGTCAATTTCTCTTCTCCATCCTCCACTTCACTTCACATCTGCTAGGTCCCATATTATCTTTGCTAGACTCAGCCTAAATGTGGATTAATTTTTTGTCATTTTTGGCTTCCCTTTTGCCAGGTAATAAAGGAGCAGTGGGGGTGTCATTCATGTTTAATGGAACCTCATTTGGGTTTGTTAACAGCCATTTGACTTCAGGAAGTGAAAAGAAACACAGGTAAGATACATTCTCCCCTCTCAAAAATGGCTCTTGAGCAGGGTGAAATTCTCTGGGCCATGTTTGGAAGGAGGGCCCACCAGACAGGCACAAACATGTTTTCCTGACGATAAAAATATTTTTAATGTCTCCTGGGAGGGCGTTTAAACAAGGGACTTCTGCTATGTGGCTATACCACATGGGTGCAGGGGAAATGGATGGCAAAATTATTTCAGAGCCAAATGTAAAAGTCTCACATAACACTTGCATGACCTGTCATGAAAACCCACTGCATGAGGAAAACAGTTCCATGACCTACAGTTTTTTGGAGAAATGTGGGAAGGTTTTCCCATCCCAAAATAATGTGCTGAAGGGGACTGTCTTTCTCCTGACTGTAGGCAGTGCTGTGAGCCCTAGGACACAGCTGAGAAAGATCCCTCAGGAATCCCAGGAGGGAGGCGTAGAACAGGAATATCCCCACAGTGACTTATTCTCTATACCCAGCTGTGAAATAAGTGTTCATGGATTAGGCAGGTTCTGGTCAGCAACAGGACTGGAAGGCAAAGATCCTGACACCACTGGGAGATCAGTGCCCTCACTGGGAGGAGCTGGAGCAGTTGGAAGGAGTGGTTTTGAAAGTGAAGAGGACTTGAAATGAAAAGTTTGTCCTTGTCAACTTTCCCAGTCCAGGAAAGAGATGGTGTGGGATTTCTGCACAGGGTCTTTGCTACTGATGAAGTTAACTTCTATGGAAGGGTTCCTCAGGGCCTGGAAGAGCTGCCAAAATCTAGTTATGTGTTTGCTGCTGAAATCTGAAGGAAACAATCTAATGCTGGGTTTCTAGGACATGTAGCTCAGAAAAGCACAGCCCCAGAAGGCAGCAGAAGTGGCCTCAGGAGCACATTCCCTGGGCCTGTCGGCTGGGGTGGCAAGTTCTCAGTTTCTGATCTGTTTCTCTGTAGCTGCTGAGTGGGACCAGCTCCCACTGGGTAAAGCTGCAGCCTCTGCCATCCCAGGCATTTGGAAATTACATGGCAATTTAGGATGTCAGGCAGATGTTTCTTGTCTTGACAGACGCAACCAGAACTACATGAACATCCTGCGCTTCCTGACACTGGGAGATAAGAAACTGAGTCCATTTAACATCACTCATCGCTTTACTCATCTTTTCTGGCTGGGAGACCTGAACTACCGTGTGGAACAGCCCCCGATGGTGCGGGACGCTGTGGGAACCCTGCACACTCTGTTGCTATAGGAGTGCTCTCTTCTGCCAATCTAGGGCAACGTGGCAAAAAGAGGGGAGACAGAAGGGATCCCCAGGGCGTGAGTGTGGGCCCAGTTGAGGGAAAGTAAGGAAATTCCCTTTGTCCTCTCCAAGGATTAATGGACCCAGGAATGCCATCTGGCACGCTTTGCTGCTTCACTCAGCCTTGGTTCCCCAAACATCCCAACTTTCCTTCCCACTGTGAACAAGCATCTGTCCCTGAATGGCTCAATCCAGAGATTTCCCTTCTGCTCTGGTTGGTGAGCTTGGAATGGCTCAAACAGGCCTTCAGTAACAGGCAAGCCATCATAAATACTGCACAGGTTTCACTACGTGGGAGAAAACATCAAGCTTGGTGTTGATGTGCATGTGGCTGTCAGTGTGTATGTTCTTGTGCAGGGGATGTGTGGGCATTTCAATACCTGTTTTGATAGACAAAAGTTCTGCCACAAAGGTTGGGGCTTTTCAGTGAAGGGAAGGGTGGGGAAGTGGCAGGGGCTACAACTCTGTCAAACAGTTCAGGAGCACTCACCAGTTTACCCGTGAAGGGAATATTTGTAAGAAGGTTTTGCATCATCTGCAGCTCTGCTGTTTCCCTGTTGGCAGGAAGCAGAGAATATTATCCAGAAGATCAGGCAGCAGCAGTATCCGGAGCTGCTGGCTTTCGACCAGCTTCTCCTCGAGAGAAGAGACCAAAAGGTGTTCCTGCAGTTCGGTGAGATCCTGCACTGGCTGGCAGGTTCCTCTGCTACATCCACCAGCTTTCTCTGCCAGCCCCAGCACGGGGCAGGGTGTACAGGGCAGTATCTCTCTTGCCCAGGTGAGGGTTCCTAATGGCCAAGCTGTAACAGAGCTCTTTCCCTGTTTTAGAGGAAGAGGAGATTACTTTTGCTCCAACCTACCGCTTTGAGAGAGGCACTCGGGAGAAGTATGCTTATACCAAGCAAAAAGCTACAGGGGTAGGTGAAAACTGATTTCCCTTCAGAGGTATATGGCAGAGCTGTGACAGCAACTCCTGCAGAAGCAAGTGACCTAAACCAATCTCTGTGCTTTCTGCCCTTGTAGTGTTTTGAAAGGTGTTGATACAAACAAAAAGACTTGACACAAATATAAGGTGCTTTGGTGAATGAATTTTCTGTTCTTTTGTGAACTGCCCCTTTCTGTTCTTCTTACCATTACTTCTCCTTTGGTTTGCAGATGAAGTACAATTTGCCATCCTGGTGTGATCGAGTGCTCTGGAAATCCTACCCCATGGTGCACGTTGTGTGTCAGTCTTATGGTGGGTGGAGAACAGATTGTCGATAACAAGGCAACCAGTCTGAAACGGAAATGACTCAGAACAGAGTCTGCAGGATCTCCCTGCACTGCCAGGCACTCAGCATAGAGGGACCTGATGTTAAACCAGGCAGAGGGAAGCCAAAAACTCTCTGCCTGTAACCTTACGGGGTTGGGAATTCATTCTGTTATTCTTTTATATGCAGAACACCACCTGGATAGTTGCAGCTGTCCAACTTTAGGCCATGCTGTAGGATCACTTTACACCAGTTATTTCTTGGCAGCAACCACCACTTTTCCTGTGCAGTCACTACCAGGAACTCCTGACAGTGAGTGCCAGCAGGACAGACTCTGTGTGCACAGTCCAGTCTGCAGAGACTGAAGCTGCAAACACATCTCTCATATCAAATCATATTCCAGAAGAACTGTGTGGTACCAAGAGCCTGTTCCCTTTCCTGCTGAGAAGCATCACTAAAGTGCAGTGCAGGGAAGAGAAAAAGCCCACAAAACCTGTTTAAAAAAAGACTTAAATGCCAGTTCCTGAAATGTCACTGACTATATGTAGGACTGAGCATCTGAGTATGCTGTTCATGGTTTCCTATGTGTGGATAGGGAGCAGGGCTGTGAAAGTCTCTCAGGAATAAAGCACACTGATCTGATCATGGAGCCCATGATGCTGAGGTGTGGGGTTGAATAGGCAGCTCTGGAATGACTGTGTTTGCTGGAACTCAATGTATGCTTAGATCCAATCAGGCCTTGCTCACACACTGTTAACCTTGGGCCAGGAGTTGCTTTGTAGCACTGAAGTAGTGCTACAAAGTGCCAGTGTATTCTTGTGTGATTTTCCTGCCATAGTAGAGCCATAATTAGCTGTGCATGTTACAAAGGTAACCAGAAAGCCTGTAAGGGCTTTTTATACTGGAGGAATCTAGCACTGACAGTCATCTACAAACAGTACAGTAAAATGGTGTCCATTTCTGTGTACTGACATGAGTTTATGTAGAGAAACACTTTTGACTAGAGACAGTTACCAGAGAGACTGTTATGTTTTCTGGAAAATTACTGAATAATATTTCTTTGGCAGTGACCTCCCTGGAGCAGGGCAGTAACCATCCTCCCTTTCTCCCTGGCAGGCTGCACCACTGACATCATGACAAGTGACCACAGTCCTGTGTTTGCCACCTTTGAAGTGGGAGTCACCTCACAGTTTGTTTCCAAGAATGGTCAGTCAGGTTGGGTGCATGTGTGGCATATTCACCTTGGATACACAATGCAGTGCTTTGTATATGCTAAGAGAAAAAGCTGATTCTTTAAGAGTCCATTCAAAAATGCCCTCTCTTTATCTCCTGCTGAAAGTGACATTATTTTCCCTTCCTCTTTCCTAGACTCCAAATACACAGATTCCCAAGGGGAGATAGAGTTCCTGCACTGCTCTGCTACTCTGAAGACCAAATCCCAGACCAAGTTCTACATTGAGTTTCACTCAAGCTGCTTAGAAAGTATGGGTTTGCCCATCTTTATAGTTTCTTTGAAAGTTTTCTGCATGTCTGGATTAGTTCTCCTCCTTCTTGCTTTGATCTAAAGAAATAGCTATGTGGATCATTTGTTCCAATGCAAAAAAAGGGGATGTCCTAAAGATTTGCTGTAGTTTGCAAGACATTCTATACTGTCAGCAATACAATCCAGACCCCACAGCCAAGGTAGCTGTAATCCATGCTTAGACATGTAGCCTTCCAACAGTTTTTCCACCTTGTTTGTCAATCTGATAATTTCTCTCTTGATGGGAAACATGTCTTGTTCTTGCTTATCACACAGAAAATGCCTGCATAGCAAAGACATGACTGATTAAATTTCTAATTGTGCCTGCTACAAATGATCAGGTTATTTCAAAATAAAGCATCTGCATTATGCTAACAAAAATAATTTTAAATAATCAAATTAACCTGGTTTAACAAAGAATAAGTCACAGGATCAGCTAAAAGGGAAATGAATGCTAGTGATGTGACTTTGTAAGTGGGACTGTGTACCCTGCAGCACTGCAGATTTCACTGCCTGTGCCCATGCTGTGGGGCTGAGTCTCAGCTGTTTATGTAACACAAGCCTACATGCCCTTGCTATGGGTTTTTTAAAGCAATTTCCCATCAGAGAACTGCTCTTGTAAGTGGGACAGCAAGCCTTTGGTGGATGCTTCATCACATTATCGCATGTCAGAGAGCTGTGTCAAAGACAGTTCCATAAAAGATTATTTTTTGGCTGTATCAAAATTTGCATAAATTTCTATGGAAACAGTGTATTACGAATCTTAAATTAGAATTTCAAAAGTATGCTATCTTGAGTGGCGTAGGAAGAGCTGTCATGTTCTTATCCTCTGGTCCATGTATGCACTGAGCTCCTCAGTGCCAAGTTTAACTGCAAAATAAAACCATTTAACGATGTTCTAGCAAAACTACTTGCAAATTTACTGTGTAAAAATTCACCCAAAGCTCAGACTTTAAGCTTCTTAATACTTTTAAAATTTGCATCCAACTAGGAAAATAATTGTAGGCTTTTTGGAGACAGAGTGAAGAGGATTTGTAGCCCAGTTCTTGCTGTCTCTCTCCTGGTAAACTCCTTTCTTTTCCCTTTGCAGGCTTTGTAAAAAGCCAGGAAGGAGAAAATGAGGATGGAAATGAAGGGGAGCTTGTGGTAAAGTTTGTCGAGGCACTTCCAAAGGTAAACTGGGACTATACCTCCACTTTCATATGGAAGACAAGCTTCCACTTTCATGCCATAAGCAACATTAGGTCTTTTACTTTCATAGGTAGTATTTTCAGGAACATTGTTGTGGTCTTGTTTACACTCAAAGGGACTGTAAGAATGCAGGATGGGCTTAGGCTAAACAGATTATGTTGTAAGCAGGAAAGGACTTTCATGTCAGTGTGCTTACCTGCCCATCAAGAATTTTGCTGGTGTGATTATGCCATTCAGGACCATGACTTTCTTATCACCTTTTTAGGGAACATAATGCTGGTTTGAGCAGGCCCATTTTTTTAAGTTTTAAATGGAAAATAAAACATCTTAAAGAATAACTCTGCCCTGGAGTTTCTTTGCCTGGTCAGACAAAACTTTCTCTTGGTGTATTTTAGAAAAGTTGATTAAATATTTTTTACCTGTGTTAAAAAGAACATCAGTGGCCAGACGTAGTGTTCTGTGTATCAGTGTCAGACACAAGTCCTGTCCTTGAGATCACAGCTGTTCTTCATTTCTTGGTGTGGTGGGAGTTGAAAGAACTCCTGGATTTGGAGCAAATGTCCTTGTCAATACACTTCTAAACAGCCCAGAAGAAGTGCTGACTTTGGAAAGAGGCCTTACACTGGGGAAAGGCTCTACAGTAAGTGATTACAGCAACAGCCAGATAGATTTTTGGGAACAGACTGTAATCAGAGTCCAGATGCCTCCCTCCTCAGGCAATTTTCAGTCCTGGACTACAGGAGAAAACAGCAGCTCATCCCATGAGTGTCAGATTTGCAGCATTCCATTTGCTCTGTTGGGACGCAAAGAGTGCAGTTTTCTACCACAGATATCCAGATATTATCAGAGGCTGATCCTGGAGGTGACATGATACCCTCGTGGGTTTATCCAGCAGAGTTTTCCTCATTTGGGACTGAGTCCCAGGGAGAAGTGTGCTCCTGTCAACCATATGTTGTATTGACCCACCTTAACTTGTCTTTGCAGCTGACTCCAATTATTTCAGACCCGGAATACCTACTGGATCAACATATCCTGATCAGCATTAAGTCATCAGACAGTGATGAATCTTATGGTAAGTGCTTAGCTCTAAAGTTCTGGATGAGTCCAAATCTACTTAGATTCTTCCAAACCACTGAAAGAGTAGAAGAGAACAGAACTCCTATAGACTGAACATCTATGGTTCAGAACTCAACATACACAGAAATACACTGTGGGCACTATTTTGTGAGTTAATTATGATTAGAGGAATATGAGCTCAAAGCAACAACCTGTGTGAGCTTTACCAGCTCTGAAAGATCAGTGGCTTAAAAAGAAAGTGCTTTACAGGAACTAAATCGAGAATCAGCGTGTTTAAATGTGTTTATTCAGAACATATAAATCCTGTTTCACTTGCAATTACTTTGAGGCATTTCTCCTGGCTACAGCAAAGTATTTGGCTGTACTTGTGGCTCTCAGACTCTCACCAGGAGAGACTGCAGTCCTTGTCCACAGAAGGCTCTTTGCCTAAATCCCATTAACAGCAATAGCAGCCACAGGCTCATGCTTTCCTTACCAGGAGTGGAAGCTCAGAACCCTGAAGTTACTCATAGGTATCTTTGCTGCCCAAATCCTTCACACATACATGAAGTAAAATAAATGCCCCTAATTTCTCAGGAGATCCTATGCTCCTTACTGTGATCCAAAGCAGATTTTTTCCAGTAATCCCAGACCTGTCAGTGCATTGGTAGTAGGTGACACAAAATATTTCAGTGCTTAGTTTCTCAGTCCCAGCCTCATTGTCGCCCTGTTGTCTTTTAGGGGAAGGCTGCATTGCCTTGCGAATGGAAGCAACAGAATCCTTAGCTCCTATCCATACTGTGCTGACACACCATGGAGAGAAAACAGGGATCTTCCAAGGTGAAATCAAGTTACAAACATCACAAGGAAAACAGAGAGAGAAACTGTATGGTAAGGAACATCATCATATCTGCAATGCTTATGCTAGAGAATGCTCACCTCAAAAGATTTCTGGTAACTGCCAGGGAATTGAAAATCATCTCTGCAGTGCCTGTAGTCACAGAGAATGTTGCTGAATACAAGGAGCTGTGAGTATGGTTAGCTCTCAGGAGCATACCTGTACTCTTTCAGGAAGACAGAACATTGGATTCCATGAGGTTTTTCATCATTCAAGTAAATTCAGCAGACTGAGAGAGCCCCCTGTCTGTCACCAGCATCGGTTTTATTGAGTGGGGATACATTACTTGTGACATGACACACTCCATGCCAAGCTCTCCCTGCTCCAGTCATCCTGGGGAGCAAAGAATATGTTAGTTTCTCAATGAGCAGTCCTGAGCTAGAAGATCACAAACTTGGCTTTTTTCACCTTGCTATCTGTTGTTTTCATTCAGAGTACAGAAGCAACCATTTACAATTCTTCATGACATTTACAATTATTCTCAATGGTAAAATGACCGCACGTGGCTGTTTGGTGGGTCATGACCTTTGTATTTCAAGACACACATTTCTTCCTCTGTCAACAAGACATGACACGTATTAATGGGCAGTTGAAAACATAGCAGCAACAAGTTTAAAACTGTCCATCATTCTGATGAACACAGGAACACAGAAAACTTTAGCAGACAGACTCTGGAGTTATGTGTGCCCCTTCTTTCCTTCAGATTTTGTCAAGATTGAACGTGATGAAATCACTGGTCAGAAACCAAAGAACATCAGCAATTTAGAGCCTAACAAAGACTGGGATCAGACTAACAGGTAAAGGGCAAGTGGGTAAGTCAGTTCCAGGAAAATAGTTGGTGCCATAAATGCAAAGTTGGGCTTGCTGTGGGAGCAGCATCAGCGGGTGTGCTGAACACTGGGAAGCTGCTTTGTGGCTCTCTGGTCAGGACTGGTCAATGCTCCTGTGCCCAAAGCTTCAAAACCTGAGAATGCTGGGTTCCTGAACCACTTAAAAAGGCCCTTTCATTTCCAACAGAAAGTCAAAATCGACTCACCTGATGGCCAGAGAGGCAGCAGCCATTGCTCGCTACTGGGGGAGCGCTGTCCCTTCTCCAGACAGCCTGGGAAAGGAGGACATCTTACGGTAACCTTGCCACCTTAGCTCTGACAGCCTGGGGTGGGAAGCCATGCTCAAACTGCCTGCCTTTTCCTTTCTAAGAGTCACAGGATGAGTCTGGGTGAGGCTGTCCTCTCACCTGTTTTCACTGGGACTTTCCCTTGCATGCAGCTTGTGGCTGGGCCCAGAAATCCGTGACAGCCCCTGTATGTGGCTGCAGAAGCTGAGTGCTCTCTGCAGCCTGGAAAGGGAAGCATCTGCCACAGCCACAGGAACTATTTTGGGGGTGGGGGAGGTGGTCTTGACCCAGCTGCTTCCTCTCCAGTGACCAAGGGGAGTGAGGCACCAACAGAACTCCCACTTATTCCCCGATTCTGAAGCAGCAATGACAAAAAAAGTTTTTAAAAAGAGTAGGTGGTATTGAATCTAAGCAGTCAGTGGGCACCAACTCCTTTGTAGCTGGCAGGGAGACAAAAAAAAACCCCAAATATATTTGTGCATGTACCTCCCTAACAATATTTCTTCTCTTGAGCAGCTCTACCCCCACAGACATCAGCAACCCCAACTACCTGGGCATGGCTGCTTTCTCTCAGCAGCCCTCTGCAACCTGCCAGCTTAAGCAGACACCTTCATCAGAGCAGGCACCTTCCCTCTGGAACTATGAGCAGCAGTCCAAAGAGAACACCTCCCTAATGGGGCAGAGTCAGTCAACCTCCACATCACCCTCCTTGTCACCTCTATCTCCAAAACCATCCCTCCAACCTACAGCAAACAGAAGCATTTCTGGTTGGAGTCAAGAGCACCAGTGAGTGTTTGAGTTTTGCACTGAGGCTGGGCCCCCCTCTCCTGTCATTCTGCATAGTCACTGTTTCATTGTCTGTTTAGAGAGTTCAAGATGCAACATATTCTTTACATATTTTATCTCTGGAATTAGAAAGATAAATGAAGGTCACAAGTGCAGACATCACATACTCAAAGAAAATTAGTGTAGCAGTTCCTCAGATTTTTGTGAAAGGAAAACCAAAGATAATGAGTTAAACTTACAATTAAATAATGGAATCTTAGAATCATAGAATGATTTGGATTGGAATGGACCTTAAAGCTCATCTCATTCCACCCCCTATCATGGGCAGGGACACCTTCCACTATCCCAGGGTGCTCCAAGCCCCATCTAACCTGGCCTGGGACACATCCAGGGATGGGGCAGCCACAGCTTCCCTGTGCCAGGGCCTCAGCACCCTTCTTCCTAACATCTAACTTAAATCTCTCCTCTTCTATTTTAAAACTTTCTCCGTGTCCTGTCACTATCTGCACTCTCCCTCCTTTGTGTAAGTCCCCTTTAGGCACTGGAAGTCTGCACTGAAGACTCCTTGAAGTCTTCTCCAGACTGAACAACTTCAGTTGTCTCAGCCTGATATATGTAGGTTTAATTCTCTACCAAGGGAAGAATAATTTACCAAGTTGACTGTAATAACAGAGGAAAAGATGGGAGTGTGGCACAGATCCTTCCCCTGGATGGGAAGGAGAGATCCTTCGTGTGTTGTATGTGAAGTACTTTCACTGAATTGCTACTGGCACTATGCAAATGTCCAGCTTGCTGCAGAAGCTAGACTCCATGCACTGCCTCTACCACAAGCCTTGATGCAGAATTTCCATCTGGCAACTGAAAATATCCCCTCCCTTCCCAACTTAGTGAGGTGATGAGGCACCTTCACCCAAGTGCATGTGTGCAATCTGCGTCCTTGTTGCAGACCTCTTCACAGCCAAGAGACAGCTGCTCTCTGAGCTGGGCTGGAGCTCCCTGGTAAATGGGTGTGGCACTCTGAAAGTCAAAACTCGAAGTAGTCAGAGCTGCCAGCACTGCTCAGGTCTGTTCTGTGCCCAGCAATGCTCCATCATGGCTCAGCTCTCTGCTCCTGCATGCACTGACTGCCAGAGAAGAGACTGAGACAAGGAACACAACTCAGGTGAAGACTCCCAAACAACATGTGCCACTCATCTCTATTCCACTCTGCTCAGTGATATTGTGGCTGATCTTTTAAGTACTTTGAAGGTGAAAGCCTGGCGAAATCAGGTCGAGTGACCCAAACCCACAGGACCTGCTCTGTCCCATTGTACAGCTGTGCTATCATTCCAGGCTGAGCTACAGCTCAAAGGGCTCTGTTGGGAATGCACATGGATTGTCTCACCCTACAGCAGAGCTATTACTCTTACACTGTGCATTTGGGTGCATATTAAGGAAATTTATCCCTTCCTTAGGAATACCATACTGCATTGGTAGCAAGAGGAGATTGACCTAGTTGTAAAATGCCACAGTATGATGTGAGCTCTTATTTTAAGCTTCTAGACAACCATTTCCATCCTCTCTGCCAGATCAGAAGATTCTTACTAATATTCAAATTCAGATTTGTGTGTGTCGCAGAGCCATCAAAGGACCTGGCACAGTTTGTCTCGGTAGTTTATCTGGGTGTAAAAAGAAGCCAAACATCACTTTGACAGGACTGAACCTAGCAGGGAGATTACACAATGCTACGCATATCTGCTCTCTGCTGTTGTGTTACTAATGATTAAACAAAGTAAAAACAATGCACACTTCTGTTCTCTCTTCCCGAGTTTAATTGTTTTTCTATTGCCCCTTTAGGCATTCAGTTTAATTTGCTCACACCCATTTACTATTCATGTCCTCTCTAAATCAGTCAGTGACTCTCTTGCCTGCTCTTCACAAGTCTCCTTTTCACCCTACTTCCATGACTGTAGGCCGCCCGACGTGGGGAAATCCACAGCAGAGCCTGTGCTGCAGGAGGAGGGGCAGCAAAGGCCAGAGATGTTCGAGAACCCCCTGTACGGCTCCATGGGCTCCAAGGGCAAGGTGGCCCCCAAGAAGGAGCAGGAATATCCCAAGGCCTTGCGGAAAGAGCAGCTGCCACTGCCTGAGCAGAGCTGTCATCTCCCAAAGCCTCAGGAGCCTGAGTGCAGCAAGACCTCTGGCAAACAGCCATCACCACCTTTCCTGGTGCCCACACAGCTATTCCGGTCCTACACCTCCCCCTGCCAATTGGAAGAAAAGAATACAGGGGAAAAGAGTCAAAGCAAACCAAAGATGACAACACCATTGGAAAACGCGGCACCTCTCAAAAAACTCGTGAAGCCCTCGAGGGCTGAAGTCAGCCTGAGCATGCAGGGACAGCAGAACAAGCCACCCCTTCCCTCCAAGAGCCGGGCAGTGCTGGACATGCAGAGCTCCAAGGGCCGCGACTATCGGGACAGTTGCGAGCTGCCACACTCGGGGAAGCACCGCGTGGAGGAGGGCCCGCTCAGCAGGACAGCTACCCCGGTGCGTTACGTGCTTCATGAAGGGGGCCTGAATGTCTTGGGCTGTGATCTCACTGCCACTGGAGTAGTATTGGCCTAGTCACCAAGTCCTCACTCCATGGTTCCTATCCAAGCTCAGTGCTGTCCCACAAACCCACAGGGCTTGCAGAGCAGGGGGTGCCAGGGAATATCCTAAAGCATCATTGCTGCAGAGGATGGCATGTTGTGAAACTATGGCCTTAGCTTTGCAGGAATTTTTACCTTCTGCTGGACTGCAAGAGGAATGCAAATAGTACCTTGTTATGTCTTGTTTCGGGCATACTGTGCTGTTCCTCAAAGTGGCCAATGCTGGCCTGATAGCACAAATCTGTAGTATTGGGCAATTTGCAATTGGGATTTGCTTTGCTGTAAGTAGTAAAAAGATGATTCGAAGTAGGTAGTACTTAGTGGTAAACACATAGCAACTTAGAACAGTGTGTCCAAAACCATTACTGAACCCTCTACAGAAATAATCAGACATTTACTTTCCTGGGCTGGTGGGTTTATTTGTTTTGTTTTGGTTTTGTGTTTTGTTGGGTTTTTTTCAACAGAACATAAGAGCAGTATGAGAAGGAGTAGGGGAGGTCTTAGTAAGTGCCTTTGGGAGAAAAAGCCCACTTGAGCAGCTGTAGGACTTTTTCTTTTCCATCTCCATCAAAACTTGTAGAATGGACAGTATACAAGCTGATGTCTTCTCTTGTCTCTGCAGTGAACACGACACAGCAGCTGGTGGTATCCTAGGAGGAATCCTGATGGGAAGAACGATGGAGACTACTGCTTTGTTCACACTGATGTCCTCTAGTCTGGTTCTAAAAAAGACTGAGGAATTTTACTTTTGAGGGTGTAGCCCTCCCTGTCATTATGAAAATGTTCTAGCTGAGAAGTTTATCCTATGTTGCTCAGACCAAGAGGGGCCAGGACCACAATACCAAATGCAAGTTATTCTTTTGAGTGTCACTTTGGTACTTCCATTAAGAGGTGGGTGGCCAAGTACACGCATTAGTAAATGTTTTGGAAAAGAGGATGGTACGGTACATGGACTAGGAGATGGAAGGGGTGCATTGAAAGAACCCCCTTCCTACAAAAGAAAGATTTCTATTTTATGTTACAGGATTCCTATTAAAGAGTGGTATGTAAAAGAAAGCATCTTAGAAGTGGTACAGCTCCAAAAACATGTCTTATCCCTGGAGCAAGGAGGTCAGGGAGGGTGTGGAAAGAGTCTGAATAGCAGATACTGATGCAGGTCACACGCTCTCAGTGGAGCCAGCCTTGCCTGGAGCTCAGGGCTGCATCCCTGCACCACCCAGGGGACACAGCAAGTGAGGGCCAGCCCATGGCACTGTGGCTCCTTTTCCTTCAAGCAGGCCCTGCTTTGATATCCCAACAAACAGAGGGAAACACCAGAACCACAGGCAGAAAGAGGGGAAGAGGAAGGGCCCATGGCAGCCCAGGAGTGCAGCTGCTGGAGGGGCAGACAGCAGCACCCCAGCCTGCCTGGCAGTGAGCACTCTGCTTTGGAGGACACTGGCCAGCTGGTTCTGGAGCATCCTTAATAGATTAATGCTGACCTTACTGTACACTTTTGTTCATTGAGAATGAATAATGTTAACATACTTGCCATTTCTGTTATATTCGTGTTAAGTATTAATGCTGTGGTTACTAAGGCTAAGCCTGTTGTGACTTAATCACTGCTATTGTTTCCATGTTGATTACTTAATAATAAAATAGTCACCTTTCTGGTCATTCTTTACTGAGAATTCAGAACTGCCTGTCACATGAACCAGCTTTTTTCAGTGGCTGTTACAACAGCTTGCTCAGTGACACTAGTCCCTGCCCAGAGAAAACACCAAAGGCACCAAGCAGAGCAGGAAGACATGACAAGGACAACTGAGAATGCATCTGTCTGTCTGTCTGCACAGACCTTGTGTGGATGTAGCTGGTTTGAAAACTACAGGACCTGTTAGCAGGTACAGTTACTAATTGTGTGTGTAGAAAAGGTACAGTAATTTTACTGGAGGAGAAGAGGCCAAGCACAGGCTTGTGAGAATAGGTGGAGGACAACCTGTAGGTAGAAACCTTTCAAGAGATGATTTTGTTCCAGCAGGTTGGAGTTTCAAGGCATCATTACTGAAGCACCTGGCTCCCCAACCTACCAATCAGCAAGACAGACCATGAGCTTACATTCCTCTTGCTTTATTCACCAGAACCCTCTCTAATTGCCATAATTCAGTAGCCGTGCTATTTCCCTGGCCCTGGGGAGCATTTCACTTTCCCAGGTTGCAAAAGAACTTGTGCTGCCACCGAGTAAAACCTCCTTGGAGAAGGTGAGCTTTTTGCTCCACACAGAGTTAGATCAGTTCCCACTAATTCTGGGCTGTGTTCTTCTCTATCTAGAGATGGAAATAGGATGAGCTTTCTATTAAAAAAAAATTAACTTCTCAACAAATAGACAAGCTCAGGGTTTTTGGCTTTATCCCTGTCTCCCTAAACTGTAAAAAATAAAGTATATTCCCCAAAGTTTAGAAACTAAAAGCAAATATAGCTTTCTGTGTAAACATTGTCCTAATTGGGAATGCTGCTTAAATTGTGCACAAATTTGCAGATGAACAGAGTTTGAGAACACTGGACTTGCTAAGGCATAAAAAAATCCATCCGGGTACTTAATTTGGCCTGTCCTTTAGAAAGGCGTGTTGCTGGGGAAGAAAAGCAGCTCTCTTCCAAGTTTCCAGCAGAAAAAAAAAATACATTCCTGTTCCTATGCTAAAAATGGATTGCCTACCCACTTGGGGCTCCAAAGACAGTCTGATGGAATGGTGGCAAATGCACCAGGCTTTGTGCAAGCAGACAGTGTTCAAAAGAAGGCTCTGTAAAGAGCTTTCTGAAGCCTCTCTGGATGAGACTCTTCTCAGGTGAACAGCTTAGACAGGGAGGGGAGAAGTGAGACAAGTGGTGAGACACTACACAGTACTTGTCTCTATGGCCAGACTGGCTGTGCCTTGGGATGGTAGCAGTGGTAACAACAGCTGTGAGAGCTTGGCAGATGTGAATATCAGAAAACTGAATTTAACAAATAAGTCTGGTGCTTCTGTTTGTTTAATTTTTAATTTTTGTCACCTACCCTCTACTGGTTTTACTGCCCATGTCTTGAACCAAATGAAAGCAGAGTGGAACACAAGATGCTACTTTCCCTGACATCCCTGAGCCTGACACCCTCTTGCCAAACTAGGCACATTTCTCTGCCCCTCTGCTGTTGTCCAGTTAAGTTGGTACAGGCAGTATGAGCAAAAGACATGAACTGAAGGACATGAATTGTCCAAAAATGTACTGATTTCCCCCAGATGTATTATCTATCCACAACCTTCCGGCGTCCTTTATTTTAAATTCTTAAAATAGCTGGAGTCTTTGTACTTATTTCCATGGAGACCCAGCTGTCAAAAATGCTTGAAGTTCCCAGTGACAGGATGTAATGTTGCAGAACACAGCAAGTTTAAAACCCCCCATTTCCTACCTGCACCTGTTGCACCTAACACCAGTTTCCTTCTCCTCTCAGTGTAAAACTACCACAGGGCACCTTTAAGCCTCTTCCTAAGATGTTGTGGGTGACACATTTTCATCCTGATAAAGATAGGGTCTTAAAGAAAATGGCTCAAGGAAGAGGAAAAACAGAAGGAAAACCAAATTAAGGTGAGCTACTCATTCCAAAATAGCAAGAAGATAATTTTGATGTTAGAAATGATATTGCTTAAGCCTGTAATCCACTGGGACCAAGCACCCTTTTCCTGTACAGCTTAAAACTAACCATTTAGTCACTATCCTCTCACTTTTTTTTTTTTTTAATTAAAGGTTTGCTAAAATTTTACAATGTTTTCCTATTGTCCTTGTGATAATACAATAATAGTCCATGTGATTGGACTTACTGTCCAATTAATTGTTTTACCCCCAGACCAAGCTCCTTATTTTTATAACATTGTGAAGGCTCAGATATTTATGTGTGAATAAACTGTGGGTGTCAGGACTAACTGACCAATGTGACACAAGACAGTTCCCAGAGCTCTCTTAAGGAGTATCAGCAGATGGACTGGAAATAGACAATACCCAGATATTTCACTTTTATTTCCATACTCTCTTCCTGAGAGAAATCAACACTTTCCCCTGTGGGACATTTGCCAACAAGACTCTGTCCCTGCCCTCGTTTGTCATGTTCCTTGCTGACATCACAGATCAGAGGTGGGCCAGTGGGCTGGGCTTGGGGAAGTGACAGGGCACTGCAATCATCAGCTACATCTGTGTGGGGCTCACGTTGTTGAGGCTGTTATTTAGTGCTGGGGTCAGTGGCTTTGCCTGTTCTCAGTGCCCAGCTGGGACTGTGTCACATGCTGGCCATACCTGCCACCAAAGCACAGCTGCAGTCCCAGGGCATTCCTGCAAGGCCTACGGAAGGATTTGTTATGCAAGTGCTACAGGATAATCCAAATACTCCTTTCAATGTGCAGGAAAGGTGTTAGCTGCAGAGGTACAAAATGTTCTTTCTAAATATATATGTAAGCAAACATCAAGTTATTACTCACATGAATATGAAAAAGATCCTCCTAACTCCAGTATGTGCATGGTGTTGTTTCAAATGAGGTTCCTAATAAAAAGTATTTTAAGATTGCATTTGTGTTAAATTACTGAAGTTTCTCAGAAATTCTTTCAGAGTTGAATCCCAGGCTGACAGAAGAGAGTGATTTCTTTTTGCCTGCTGTAATTTGCTATATTTTTTCTGCATTATCTTATTATGTATCATCACAAAGCGTTATTATGCATCACCAAATTTCCCTGAACTACTGTTCTCAGTTCATTAGCATTATTCAGTTCCATTAATTTTATTTGCAGATGATCCTTGCTCTAGCTCCCAAGTCAGCTAAACTAAAGGATACTTCAGTGTACAGTTTTAGATCAGAACTAACTGACATTCTTCTGTAGCTCTCAGAAAACTGTGATCAGAACTGTTTTACAAACCCCAGTATTGCAGAAGCCATCACAAAAACCAGACACGGGTCTGCTGAATGTGGGGCTTGGACTGGAGAATCTCCAGAGGCCCATCCAGATTCAGCTATTCCATAATTGTGTGGCTCTGTTTAACTGAGACCATTCTGTACCAAGGAAGGTAATCTGCCACACATTACAGTTATTATTAACATTTCATTGCATTTTTTTCCCAAGGTGTGGTCTAGATTACATAGAAAACAAATTAGTCTCTCTTACAATTAAGTATTAGATTATATCACAACTAATAAAGATGGCACAGAACAGGGTAGTAAATGTTTGGTTTGAGAGAGAATGAATGGATGGAAATGGATGAAGGTGTCCAGCAACATGCAGAAAGGTTACAGAAAAGCAACTAATAAAGACTTTGTGGAAGGACAGGGAAGACAGTAGAAGGGATGGTGGGTAAAAGCACTCTCTCATAGAAACAGGTCAGACAAGGGAAAAAAGTAAAGGCAGCAAAGAGACTGGAGAATAAAAAGAGACCTTTGCAACAGAAAGGATGGAGAGTTAGCACAAAATTTTGCCTGTTTCTTGACATATGGCTTGAAGTACAAAGAAAATGACCAGGTGTGGGACATGTTCCTCTTTTCTAAGCTAAAATGAAGATCCAAACCAAAGCTGAATTCAAAAATGGTGTTCTGAGCATAACTTTGGGAAGAACACTGGTAATCAGCATCTTCCTGTAAAATTAACATTTCTGGTTCCCACTCAGGAAACAGTGAAGGAAGTAAGTGAATCTGGGCACCAAGCTTCAGGGAAACATCCCATCAGAAACTGCTCCGTTCACCAAGGAGCAGGGATCCCTTCTGTCACCCGAGTGTCAGTCACAACACAGGCAGCTCAGAATCAGAATTGGCCTGGAGGGGAGCCCTGACGGGACCCTGCAATACACCTGCAAAGAGCAGACTACAAAATCCTTCACCATATTTCCAAGTGGGCTTATAAACCTCCAGCGGGAGAGATTCTCATCTGCCTCCAGCAGCCTGTTTCCAGCTTCACGAGGTTTTATCAGCCCTTCCTCGTCTCTAGCAGCCATTTTTTGGGCTCATCTTGGTTCACCTCACCAAAGCCCCGACAGTGTCGATGCAGGGACACGGAGCTATAAGCGGAAGGCTCGGCGTATGTAACTCGCCGCGCCCGCAGCGGCCCGGCCCAGCCCGGCCCGGCGCTGCCATCATCCCTCACAGCGGGCGGCCTGTGCGCATGCGCTGCTACGGGACGGCCGGGGCCTCAACATGGCGGCTCGGGCACGCCCAAGATGGCGGTAATGCCACTCTCAAGATGGCGATAGGGCCACGCTTAACGTGGCAACAGGGCCACGCTCAAGATGGCGGCAGGGCCACTCTCAAGATGGCGTCTGCCCGGAGGACACAAAATGGCGCGACGCGGGACCTCCTCCCCTCGGAAAGTGCCTGTTCTCCCGCCTGAGGCCGACCTTGTCTCCACGTTTGCAGCGCGATCTCGCGCGGCGCTTTCCAGTTGGGGACACCGGTGGTGGGTCGGCGGTGCCGGAGGCGGGCGGACGGCGTCAGGCAGCGNATCATCGCCCAGTGTAAGCGGGGCCCGGCGGGGGCGCGGCCGAAGTAGCGCTTCTTTTCTCCCTCACCGATGCCCATCAGTATCTGCAGGGAGACTCTGCTCAGTGGGGATGGTGTGGAGTCTTCCTCTCTGGAGGTATTCCATAACTGGATTCTATCCGGTGCCGTGTGCTGTGGGATAACCCTGCTTGAGCAGGCAGGTGGGACCTGGCGGCCCGGTGTGCTCCCTTCCAGCCCGAATCATTCTGGGATTCCTCCTTTTCTTCAAAAATGGGAAAGTCGTGATGGCACAGGGGCCCCGGGGCCTCGCCAGAGTCTTTTTCACGGGACTGTGTGGGACGTGTCTGTAATAACAGGAAAGCTGGAATTTCTGCTTTATCGAGGAAAACATGTAGTTGTTTCAGTTCTCTCAGAGGCTGAAGTGCTTTGTGCTCTGGACAGTGACTGAATGTCTGAATTGTCTGCGCAATTCCTGCCCGGTTGCTTGTGGAACCGAGAACAATGGTGCTATTGACCCTCCTCATGGTCTTTTGTAAAATTCGGAGCTATCCAGGGGCCAGCACTCTCTGTTCGGGGCTTCCTGCCCGCCCCTCTCCTGCCTCAGCTGTGCCAGGATTGAAGGGGGGTCCCACAGGCTGTGGGGGAAAGCAAATGGCAGAGCTGCGTTTGGCCTCTCTGCCAGGCCTGTTCTCACTGCCGTCCTTTGAGGAGCTGTGAAAGAGTCTGAACTTCGGACTCTGTTCTAGCAGATAGCAATGCACCTGAGCAGTTGCTCTCTTTCTCCATTAAGCTTTCATGGAGCAGTCCCACACAGCATCTGGATTGATGAGGAGTTCCTGGGGTTGTGGGTGGATGGTGCCTTAACGTCTTGAGATCAAAGAGGAGGGAGAACACACTGATGGGGCGGAGGCTCATGTAGTGTTTGGCTGTGTCAGAGTAATTAAAGGGACTAGATCACAGCTAGTGATCTAGGCAGGAGAAAATGGGAATCTGGATTTGCTTTCTGGTTGTCTAAAGTGCACTTTTCATTCCTGTAGATAACAAGCTGCTGGAGAAGTCAGACCTTCATGCAGTGCTGGCTGATAAGCTTCAAGCAGAAAAATATGACATGCAGAGCAGACATGAGATCAGGTAAGTAACACTCATTTTTTGTTAGCTGGTGTCTGTTGTGCAGCTTGTAACCTAAACCTAATGATGCCTTACACAAACAGCTCCCAGATCCCTACAGTGACTTGGCACACAAAAAACTGAAATTCTATTGGACTAAATATAACTTACAGCTGTGTCTAACCTGTGATAAAGTTAGAGTATGTTCAGAGTATGCAGCACAGAAAGGTCTGGCCAGGTTTGGGAAGGAAACTGATTTATCACAAACTCATGGAACAGAGGTGGACCATGATGACCTGCTGCTCCTGGTCTCTTTGCCTTGCAATGCTTATAGTGTTTACCTGCTCTTCCTAATGAGTATGGGATGGTTTAATGGCTTACTTTCTTTCAATCTGTGTCATCACATGAAAGGGGACAACAGAAGTAAACCATGGTTGTGAAGTGTTGGTCCTAAGTAAGCACCAGATGCCAAAAGGAAGGTGTTTTGTGCCTGCTTTTTAGTAGGATTTCTTGGGAAGCTTCCTGCCTAACCTGGGAGTAGCACTCTGGTGCTGAAGGCAGGGGTTGTGCTGCTGGTTCTGCTGGTGTTTGCACAGCAAACCCACATGCCAGAAGCATCCCTTGGATGCCTGTCTGTTCCACAGGTGAAGGCTGGCCAGCTCTGCCCTCCGTGTATCTGAAGAGAAGGCAGGGCCAAGGAGCTCGGAATTCCTATGTCTGTCAGAATTGCATCCTCAGTTGAGGTTCTTCTTGCTCTTGTCCTGAAACCAGAACCCCTCTACAGCAGGGAGCTGTATGAGCGTGTCCAGTTGGGATACAAAGCAAATCAATATAGCAGAGAAGGAGGAACTGCTGGATTTACAGGAATTGCAGGCAGACCTCCAGCAGGCTGGAGTTAACACCCATGTGAAAGTTCCCAAAAGCTTTCTGATGGCTGCACTTGTCTTGAACCATTTCAGTTTATGGGAATTGTGTTCTGGCTGAATGCCTGGTCTAAGAGATGAGACTAGACTAAATGTGGATGAGAAGAAAGGCACAGAAGCAGCATCTGAAAGTAAATACTCAGCTGAGCTCTGATACTGTGCTCAATATATGACAGATTTTTGAAACAATTACTTTTTTAATCCTAGATAGCTGAGGAAAAGTGTTTTTACTTCCCTCAAGGCCAAGGAGTAGATTCTAGTTCTGGCTATGGCATATAGCATGGCTGGAGCTATAGGATGTGTTGGATATTCCCACAGGACTTAGTTTCCTGTCTGCACACTTTTTTTTGGAAATGCAGTTAGTGCAGCCTTAATTCAGTGAGGGGCTGCTTGGTTGATTTTTGAGAAGAGCCTTAGGTTACTGATATCACTGTGAGGCATTTGGATGGATCTCTTTCCCCCTGGACTGTTACAACATGAAATGATTGCAGAAAGGGATGCAATTACCTTGTTCTGTTTGTCTGACGTCGATGTTGAAGTTAAAATTATGGTTTTTTTACAAAGCTGTAATTCAAAATATAGCTGATCATGTGCTCAGAGTCTATGTGTGTATATGCCTTTAAAAAAGCTTGATTTTCTCTGTTCCTATGTCTGTGCTTTCAGAGACATGAGTGATAAATGTTACACTCCATAGTTGTTTCTGTCAGAGGGTGATAGAAATGTTCTAATATGTAAAAATTCAAGAATATGTCACAGTAATAGTGTTGAAAAACACCATTAGTAACCACTTCAAAACTTATGCACAAAAGGAGTTTAGTCAGGCCAATAGAGAAGTGACTTGTCACACCTGACACTGTAATCCCAAGGGCCTTACAAGGGAATACTCCCTTGGTTTCCTGGCTTTTGGTTCTGTACCCTCTCCAGACATCTTCCGTCTTCAGTGTTCACCATCTCCCTCCAGAACAAATCAGGGTGGTAAGATACTTATAATTGTTCCAGAATTTAGAGAGTGTACCTCTAAGACTCAGTCATCTTCATGCAAATTTAAACAAAGACTAGTTATCTTCCACTGGAGTTTGAATTCTGGTTTAGAAATGTACAAAAAGTGAATCTAGTCCTCAGGAGATGTAACTTTCCAGTCCTGTGTGATGGCCCTTTGGCTGGTGAGGAGTGCATGGTGTGGAAGCGAGCTGTGGCTTTGTTACAAATCACCTGTGTCCCTGGTGTACAGAGCACCCAAGGGAGGCAATGTCTGGACCCTGGAAAAGACACACAAACAACTGGATTCAGGTTTGGGACATCTCTCCTTCTTCTCTGTCTATTTGCAGCCCAGGACATGATAGCACATGGAATGACGCTCAGCTGCAGGAGCTGGCCCAGCTAAAGATAAAGCACCAAGAGGAGCTGACTGAGCTGCACAAGAAACGTGGCGAGGTTGGAAAGTCTTCTTATGTTCTCTGTGGTCCATATGTGGCCTTTTGGGAGCCTGACCATGATTTTACCAGGCTCATTAATCATCATTTTTTCCTCCTTTCATCTAGAGCCTTTTGAAGCTTCCCCAATTTTTGATGATTAAAATCAACCAGAGATGGGCTGGTCTATAATACTGTCACCAGGAGATGAGAGCTTACATTGTTAGCATAGCATGACTTTTAAGTGCTGAATTTTCTGCTTCATTAATAGGTTTTTAGTTGTATTGGAGGAGCAGGGAACTGATCTGGGTCACAGAGCTGTATATGACCACTAGTAACCTGAAAAGACTAAGAATGAGTGGGGCATAGGCGGGCTGTGTGTGGTTTCACTGGTCTCACTTTGCAGCACACTTCTGTTGCAGTGGACAAAGTAAACAAGCACCAGCCAAAGCTGAAAGAGCCACAGTGCTAGGCTGGAAAGGGAGTGCTGGTTCAGAGCCCAGGAGTTCTGTAACAACGATACTTGGGCCTGGAGGAGAGGAAAAGCCAGGAGGTTTTGGATTTGTGTTTTGGGGTTTTTTTGGCAAGGAGATAGGGAATTTCAGCAGCAGAGTTGGGTTTTCAAAAGCACAGCAGTGGACTGAATGAGGCTGGAAGCTGAATGGGACTGCACACTTTCATAAGGAAAAGGTGTGAATGGCCTGGAAAATGCTATCATGCCCCTTTGATCACATCCCACTGGAGGTGTGGAGAAGCTCCACTGTCAGCAATTCTGAGCTTTCCAAAGAGGAGACTGTTTTTTGTCGGGGGTGGGCACCAAGTGGTCAGAGCACTCACAATACTTTGTTTGCTCCCAACCTGGTGTCCTAAAACCGCTTACACAGGAAGGCACTCTTCCCAAAAATCAGTCTTCTTTCTTCCTGGGCAGCTGAGGCTGTGCTGCCAGGTAAGCTATGAGGTGGCAGCTGCAGTTGAGAAGCATTGGCCTCTGTCTCTCTGTTCCCTGTGCTCTGCAGGCACTCCACCAGCAAATTAATCTGTGAGAACTCCTGGTGGCACCTGTGTTCACAGTGTGAGCTGTGTCTCCTGAGATGGCTGTCCTGGCCATAACAGGATGATTTGTTTCTTGGTTGTCAGTACTCATTTGTTGTGTACTCACTTGACAGTTTTTAGTTTCTCTATTGATTTTTCCACTACTAAAATTTCTTCCTAATATACATTCTGTTTGATCTGACTATTAGTGAAACTTTTTGAGGGAACAGACATCAAAGGACAGCAGCTTTTTGACAATTCATTTTTGAAAGTGAATTCTCTGATTTAAGGACCTGTGTAGCATATCAGCATAGAAAGCTGTGGTAAAAAGGACCTGAAATGTGTGATCCGTGATTTTAATGCTAGATTAGTCTGTGCTTGCACTGCAGGCTGCTCAGTGTGTTATCCACTGACATCCCTCCAGTTTGTAATGCAATTTTCTCCTCTCCCCAGCTGGCCCAGTCTGTAATTGATCTGAACAACCAAATGCAGCAGAAGGACAAAGAGATGCAGATGAATGAAGCCAAGTGAGTAAGAACTGCTTTGTCTGTGACCAGACTTCTGGTGGAGTTCTTTATTGGAGTTACAATATTCTCTAGGAGTCTTAGCCCAGGGCTAAAAATGCTTTTGTGAGGCATTGTGCAAACAGCACAAGGAAGATGGCACAGGTCTCAAAAGAGGTCCTCATGGTTTTGTATGTTTTGTTGCCATTCCAGGATTGCAGAGTATTTGCAAAAGATTTCTGAACTGGAAACAGAGTGCCAGGAATTGCGTAGCAAACTGCAAGATCTTGAGCGAGCTAATCAGACACTGAAAGATGAATATGATGCTCTCCAGATCACCTTCAATGCCTTGGAGGAGAAACTAAGGAAAACTACTGAAGACAACCAGGAGCTGGTCTCACGTTGGATGGCAGAGAAAGCACAAGAAGCCAATCGTTTGAATGCAGAAAATGAAAAGGATTCAAGGTGAGATCCATGGCCTCTGTTTGATAAAACTGATATATTTTTCAGTTATGAGTGCATAGGGTAAAACCAGATTTAGTTTTGATCACTGAGATCTCTCTTCTTGCACAACATGGTGAGAGTCCAGAACTTTCTGTTTCTTTTTCGAGCCAACACAGACTGACACCGTGAAAACATTCCTCTCTTTTAAATGAATAAAACACGTTTTCGTGTTTCATCAGCAACATTTAACTGTGTGCTGAAGATCATAAATCAGATAGAAACTGTGGGGTTTTGCTGATATTAGATTTGAACTTCTCTTGTTCATATTGATCTTATACTGCCCCTAGTTTTATCCTTTTTTGACTTGACTATTTTCAGTGTTTTTTGCATTCCTCTAGAATGAGCATCTGTGATGAGACTGAGCAATGTAAAACTTATTGCAAAAGTAGTTTGTATGGGTTTTTTCCCTTGCAAAATAATTTTTCTTCTGAATTGTTTCAGCTTACTTGCCAGCTAATGATACCTGGAGACTGACCTATATTACTGGCAGTTTTGTGTTAGATTCACTAACATAATCATTATTTTGGCAAGTTCTTGCCCTCCTAGCTAATGCATTATTCATATGGATCATAAAAGGCCATACTTTACTGTCTCACTTGAGTGATATTATCCTTTGCTACTCACAGTGAGAAAACTTCCTCTCCTGCTCAGAGCATCTTGAAAAGCAGGACAAAATTAGAGCAGGGGACTGATAATTTTTTTTTTTTTTAATCTTGTGAAGCCCATCAAAACTGTGCAGGGTAACCTTTGGAATGGGATTAAGGAAATGTTGTTTTTCTTTTTTATTAACTTTAGGTTCTCTTTCTTAGGAGACGCCAGGCCAGGCTGCAGAAGGAGCTGGCAGAAGCTGCCAAAGAGCCCTTGCCTGTTGAACCGTAAGCAGTCTTGATTTATAGAGTCTCTTTCATCAGTTTATGTCTCAGGTTTATGCAGATGCATGATAAATGGTATCTCTTTTATTCCTAAATTGAGTGATGTCGAGGAGTGTTTGAACTTCTCATGTGAAGTAGAAATGCGCAGTAGGTCTCCCTACCTGAACTTACAGAGGAAGGAGCTCTTTCAGGACTGTAAATAGATGCTTGGACTGCAAGTCCCAGGAATGATTCATATGGTCAATAGATGTTGTTATAAGAAATGGTTTTATGCTCAGATACATGCCTTTGGTCGTGAAGATAGTTTTTCACACAACAATGAAATCATGAAACAATTACTCTGGAGATGCCTGGATTTTAAAATGTTAGACTACAAACATACTCAGGCATTTCCTGTAGGAACAGGTGCTGAGTGAATTAACTTGGGTGAAAATACATGGCTTGCATACTGGCAGGGATTCACTGTCTAAGGGAAAAACGGTGGAGTACTTCACCTGGTAAGCTGAAGAGAATCCCTGTAGTCCATGTTCTTGCCCTGCTGTGTTTGGCTGTGGGTGATGTTGGATGAGGTGGCTGAAGTGGGCAGTGGGAGCTGTGGGTGCCCTGAGCTGGGCTGATCAGGGTGTTTGTGTGTGCCAGAATAGCTGGGCTCTGCTGAGTGGTGCCAAAGCTGCCTGCAGGCTTTTTCTGGAGATCTTTTCTCTTTATGTTCACATCACAGAGTCACACTGAGTGCTGTGCTGCAAGCCTATCTTGGGTTGTAGACAAAGCCCTTACGAAGGACAGAAGCAGTGCATCCCTCTGGAATGGGGGCTGTGCAAAAGGCTGGGAGAGGGAGGAAGGGCATGTGGAAAGGGAGTATGAAACGCCCTATAGCATAATTGCTTCTGTATACTACTGAAAACTCTGCTTCAGAGATGGCTTTGATTTCTTCTTTAATATTTTATAATTTGAGAGGGTTTGTGTTGTGTTAATGTGGTGATTACTGAAGGGAAAAACTGCACCATTTCAAGGGGGTGTACCCTGGTGTTTATATTTACTTAAAAATACACTGTTAACATGGAAAGTTCCTTTGCTACACATAGTTTTAATAGCAGAAACTTTAGATTTTTAAAAATAAATATTGGCAGAATTTGATAGTATTTTATTGAAACACCAGCCTAATACATTCAAAGGATATCTTTTCCATAGTCTTTTCATGTATATTCTCCTCCAAAATCTTAGAATTGAAAGTGCAGTTATATTCTGAAATGAGGGATTACAAATGGTTTCGTTTTCGTCCTTGTAAATGCTTTTGCAGCTGAGTGTTACCTGATGGCACATACTGGTTAAATACTGAACTGAAACTTCTCTTAAGTCAAATGGCATTAGGTTAGTAAAGTGTGTTTAAAAATAGCTTGTCCTGCAAAATCAGCAGTGGAGGAAAAATAATCACTGAAGGAAAAAATACTAGGCTGTCAGAGCCCATGGTGACTAATGGGGGAAAATCTTCAGCATTAGCTGAGTAATTTAGGTGGATTAATTTATTGTACATGGGTTGGAACCTCACACTTGTGTTCAGTTGACCACCAACACTTTAATAGAGTGAACAAAAAGCAGCTCTCACATTTAATGGTGCAGCACCTGAAGTACAAGAGTGTAGAAAGTATCAGGGTGTCTTTTGTGTAGGTGAAGCAGGAAAATTCAGTCAACCTCTTGTGCTTTTTTTAACATTTGCTTGTTTTGAAACAGCAAAAACAGTGTTGGTATCACCCATGCTTGGTGTTGCAGTAACTCAAGTTTTTGTTCTGTAACTGTTCCAGCAAATATCATTCACTCTGCAGTGAAGCCTTGCTCAGGAGTGGTGGGTTGTTACAATGCTGTGTGTAGTTAGTGCTACAGGCTGAAATAGGCTGCCTGTAGTAAAGAGAATCTGAAGAGGTTTGAAAACAGAAATGGGGATGTGGAAATTCAGTCCTGCTGTCAGTGAAGTGGAATTGACAGCTGGAAAGAAAAAAATCTGAAATTTGGTTGCTATCTGTATCTGTTTTCAGACACTGTGTGTTGAGTTCCATCTCTGGCAGTGGCAGTTGGGTCAATGTGTGTTAACTGGATCTACCTTGTAACTCCATAAACCTGGGCTGCTCTGGGCATGGACACTGACAGGCCCTGGAACAGTGCCTTCCTCTCAGTTCATGCTGTCAGTGGCTGATTGAAAAGGAGGTGTTTTCTCTCACTTCAGCAGGGATGATGACATCGAAGTGCTTGCAGATGAAACCTCTGACACAGCTGAGGAAACCTCTCCGGTGCGAGCTGTCAGCCGGACATCCAGGTGTGTGACCAGGACATTCCTGTAGCATGTCACTGAGGAAGTACAAGGGGCATAGTAGAGCTGGAGCAATGTTGGGAATGTAACTTAGGTTTCTAGTTGCCTTTAGGTGGAACACAGTTTAGTGCTACTACCAGAGCAGTAGGCAACTCCTGTGCTGTGTTCTCTGTTGTCATGCTGTAGATGTGCTGGTTTTCCTTTGCTGTTTTAACTAAATTACCCTAGTGCCTGAAAAATCATTGTTTAATCTTTAAAACAAAAGCTTTAAAACTATATAGTTAATAACATGAGTATTACAAATGCCTGTTCTACACCTCCATTACTCTACAAGATATCAATGTTATGTTGCAAATAGCTGGGTTTATCGAAGTGCTGAAAATAATCTTCACCTAGATGAAATGCATCTTGTTCTTTCTCTAAAATAGCAGTGGAAAGTGGAAAGTAAGAGGTAGTTATGTGAGATCATGGATTAATTTGATTGAAACTTCAGACTTGGCAGACTGTTCTATCTAAACCCAGCAATTCACAGGGTGGGGCTGAGGGACACTGAAGAAACTTGACCCACAAAGTGTGTTCTGAGTTGTAGTTACTGATGACTTTTGCACTGATGCCTGCCTTTGTGTTCTCTGTCTCTGGGCTGGGTCTGAGGGGAGGGAGTCTTTCCAGAGACATGTTGCTATGAAATGTGTTTGTATTGATCTTTATGTGGAGAAGCTATTCACAAGGTTTAAACCTCTCCTCCCCTCCTTCAGTAAGCGACTCTCCCAGCCAGCTGGAGGCCTTCTGGACTCTATCAGTAATATCTTTGGGTAGGTTAGAACACTTTCACCTCCTTGTTTTGTTTATTGGTTTCAATGTACACCAAAATCTTGGTGATGCAGGGAATGAGAACAAATATTTTCAGCCTTCCTTCTAGCTTCTGCCTTTCTTTTTTTTTTTCTTTTTTGTTCTCCTCAACTTCCTGTTTCTTCCATCTTGCCGTGTGCTGACCTCTGACCTTTCCCTCCAGTCTGTCTGAGTCTCCCCTTTTGGGACATCAGTCTTCTGATACTGCCAGGTGAAAACATTATCCGCTCTTAGTCCAGCATGTGATTGTATTCCATTGAAGTAACATGGAAGGCAGCTGCCTTGTGCTGGTTAGATTCTGCAGTTGATAACTCTGGTTAGAAACTATCTACAGTGAGAGAGGCAATGAGCCCCTCTTTGTGGAGAGAATACATGGGGTTTGCTCTTACTTTCCACTGCACTTTGCTCCTTTGGTAGGGTTATTTACAATAAGTCACTGGGTTCTGTGCTTAGTATCCAGAGTGAAGCCAGTCCTTGTAAGCTAAGCTCTGCAGTAGGAGGATGTCTTTGCTGAAATGGAGCAGCCCAGGCTTTAGAAAAGAGCATTTTGCTGCCTAGGATGTAGTGCTGAAATGGTGTTGAGTCTTCCTAGACATAACAGTGGAGCTGTAGCCAGTCCCATGTTTCTCTTCCTATTGAAAACATGAAAACACTGCTCCAAAATGAGGTCAGTAATCAGTTCAGGTAACTTATGTGGTGAACTGTGAAATATCTAAAGCCACAAGTGAATATAGTGTTACATGACAAATGTAATTTTTGAAAGATGGGATTAAAGAATTTTAAAATGCACCTTCCCTCATTTTTTACTTTCTGCACAGAGTAGTTAATTGACAGGTGTAGATAAGGATGAGCTCAAGAGAAACAGTCTTTATTTCTCATTTTAAAATGTTTTTGCTTTGTTTCGTCTCAGGAGGCGTTCTCTGTCCTCATTCCCTGCACCCCAGGATAATGCAGAGCCACATCCAGGTGCCAGTAAAGAAGTGAGAGTGCCCACTACTGCCATATGTGTTTTTGTGAGTACAGAAGGAATTCTCTGCTCTGCCATTCTTTGTTCTGGTTTTGGAGGAAGAGAATCCTCTCTGTGGGAACTGATATGTGAGACTCTTACTATTAGCACTGCTGAACAGGAAGGAATTCTTGGTTTGGTAGAAGCATTCATTCCATTTAGGTCTTAGCCCAAATGTTTCTCAGAGCCAGTGTGCTCGATGTCTGTCTTACTGAGGTCGATGATGACAAAGAAGTTTTCTGAGGGCACAGGGAAATTCCACCCTATTACCTCCTTGGCTCCCAGCAGTCCCAGTATTCTATCATGCCATAGTAGAGCTGTGATTGAGGAAGAGACTGCTGACATTTTGGGATTAATTCAGTTCCAGTTCTCCACAGTAAAGGGAGTTGTGGCGCCAAAAGTAATCCCAACAAATCTGGTGAAGAGGAGCTCATGGTGATGGGGTGTCCTCAGTTGCTGTGCATGATCAAAGGTTTTCAAGCTGAGACCTCCTTCACTTGTTCTTTAGCCTCACAAAGCCAAACTTAAGTTTCTGTGCAGGGCATTGTCTTGTGACTGAAAGGAAGTTGTCTTGTAATGCAGCTGCTTGTTTGAACATGCCTCTGGAGCTTTCTTGGGCACTCCAGAGCTGGATGTGGATTTTTCATGGATATTAAAAGACTTCTTTTCTTCATCCAGAGTATCAGTGTGGCTCACTTCATCAGGGAAACATGTGTTCTTGCCTGCCCTATTTTACCTAATTATTTTACCCTAATATTACCATATTCTGTATTGGAAGTTGTGGATGGAGGGAGTAGCATATGTCACCTCATGTGAGAGTGGAATCATGACTGACATGGCAGCTGGAGCTGGCCTGAATAGGGGCCATCAGGGGAGGAGGTGTTAGGCTTCAGCTCCAGTGTTTTGAGCCCAGGTGGAGGGTCAAGACATGTCTAGGTCTGGCAGAGCATTCCAGGAATTAATACAGGGAGTCTCTGGCAGAGGTTTGGCAAATGTAGGGAGCAGACTGGGCTTACCTTTGGAGAGGCAAGTAGGAGATGGAAAAGGTAGTCACTTCAGGAATCATTCTTGTGCATAGCTTCTAGGCAAGGCCTTTCACCAGTTTTGTTGTGAATGGCTCCTCTGCATTTGTAGAAAGATCAGATCTGAGATGTGATTAGCCTTACATATGAGCTGACAGACCACATTCAAGCAACAAGTTCTGTAAAAATACAAGTTTCCAGGAAAGTTGGTTTTGAAAGAGCAGTTACTGAAAATACTTAAAAAATAATTAAGACTGTGGTGGTAATACTGTGTGGGTAAGTCGTGTAAAACTGTGAAATGAATAGAGGAATAAAAAAGGAATGAATCTTAAAACTCTCATAGGTTTTAAAATTTCAAGAATTCAGAACATTAAGCTGTGAGAAGCAGGGGTGCTGGGGGCTCAGTGCATCTGCAGAGGGGAGGCACAGCTTAAGCCCAAGTCCTAGGCCAGCAGGTGCTGTCACACTTGTACTGCATAATCACCAACACACCCAGTGAATGCAGGGCACCTGCTGTACTGTTTCCTAGCAGACCTGCTTAACTCAAGCCTAACTTGACTGTTCTATGGTTGCATGAACTGATTGGATCATGTTCCATGGCTGTCTCTAGATGGAGGAGTGAAAAGTTACTCTCCTTCTACAGCACATCACCTGTTACTGTTTCCTGTCCTTTCCTTATTTTTTTTTCTAGAACCCTTGCATTAATTCCTGGAATGCTCTTACTTAAGAGCCTTAGGAAGCATTGTAAGGTTTCTGCTAGGTTGTTATTGCTGCTGAGTCCTTGGTGCTGTCTTTATTGATGTGCCTTTGTTTTTTCTTCAGATAAGGATCAGTCTTTTTTTGCTGTCTGTACACCACCAGCCACAGCTGAGTTTCAGTCTGTGGCTTTATTTCCTATGTAGTTCTGAAAGATGCACAGCTGTGATTCTGTGTAACCTTTAAGTTCTGTAGCTTTGTGCTCTGTGGGTTTTGGGTGTGTGCTAATTCCCTTTTGGGTGGCTGTTGTGTTTCCTTGCCCTCCTCAGGACGCACATGATGGGGAGGTGAATGCGGTGCAGTTCAGCCCTGGCTCCCGGTTACTAGCTACAGGAGGCATGGACCGGAGGGTTAAGCTTTGGGAAGTCTTGGGAGGTAAACCTTTTTGCTTTAGGGTATGGTGGGATGCTAAATAAACTTGTATTATGGGTCACTTTGTGTCAGCTTCTGTTCTTATCCATTGCTCAAGTTTTTATTCATCTTTCTCTGTGCAGATAGGTGTGAGCCCAAAGGTTCCCTCTCTGGCAGTAATGCTGGGATTACAAGCATAGAATTTGATAGTGCTGTGAGTATCTGTGCAATATCCTCTGTTTGTAACTGGGAATGAATTAATGGAATTATGTTGTTCTCTACTACTGTTTCCATTCTGATTGAAAAGTTATCTAAGAAATGGGTTAAAACATGAAAGAAGCTGCAAGTAGTTAAAATTGTACAAAAGATTTTATTTAATAAGATGCAGTCTGCAATTCTGAGCCTAGCTTTACAATTCAGATGATGATGTGCAGCTCAGACACTGACTGTTAGGGATTTTTGTTTTAAGTAAGAAATTAGCTTTCCACTGAAGCTGGCATAACAGAAGAAGCAAATACACTGAGGCTTTATTTCTGTGAAGTTTTTTTTCCATAAGTGCTTTACTGAGGTCTGTGATGAATAGTAAAAGGTCTGATTATCCCAAGACTTGCAGTTCCATGCCCACTTCTCCCAGCAGTTTCTCCCCAGCCATGACGCAGCAATGGTGTGGCTGGCAGAGTGTTTGCTGACAGTGTGAGATGTGCTCAGGTCATGTTCACCTGGAGCAGCGGAGACATGACTGGGATCAGCATCCAACAGTCCTGCTTGAAGGAGTTTGGGGTCTTGGATTAGTCTTAACTGGACATGTGATCTGACTTTTCTGCTGAGACCTCTCCCATAGCACAAAGCTGATGTAATTTCTGCCGCTTGGTGATTCTATGTGCTAAATTATGATGGACACCCAAGAGGATCCTTCTTTCAGACACTGACCAGCTTGTTAGAGATGTGCTGATAATCTGCAGGAGAAACTAGTACTGAGGTTTGGCAAGTTGCTTGAACACATTTGCTGTGAGAATTGCCTGGGTGAGATGCCAGAGGATTAGAAGGATCCAGGAAAGTGTGATGGACAGGAGGTCAAGCATAAATTTTACGGTGGCCATTCTCCATCCTGGGTGCCTTGTGGGAGCCCTAAGCCTAAAGCCATGAACAAGTCAATTTCTCTCTCCTCAGGCAGATTTCATTTTTGAAATCTTAGCTTAAAATGCTAGAATTTTAATGAAAATGGCAAGAATCAGTCTGAGACCTTTCTAAGCAGTGGCGGTAGGTGATGCAGGGCTTTTTTCCTCTGGAAAAAAAAAAAAAGAGGAAACAACTCCACAACAGATGAGGGTAAACTAGAATGCATTTCCTCACTGCAGCTGAAGGGAAAGATCAATGTCCTTTTCCTAGTCTCGTTATTGTTATAATTGGTATACATTATTCTTGTTGTAATATGTAGCCATGATTCTACAAACCCTCCCATTTTGGTGAGGAGCAGGTGCCATAGCCCTTTGGGAAGGGTTTCATTAGCTTTCCATACTGACATTTGCTACTGTGGTTTTGGTTTTATTCCTTTTTTCCTTTAACAAAATAGCACTAGTATGGTTTTAATGGTTTATTGGAAATACTGAATTTAGTTTGCGTATCAACTAGCAGAAGGAATTTTAAAGGAATCTTGTGTTCACAGGGTTCTTACCTCTTAGCAGCTTCAAATGACTTTGCCAGCAGAATCTGGACAGTTGATGACAATCGATTACGGGTGAGTCTTGTGAGGCAAAGCAGTGCACAGGTTGTTTCTGTCTTGTATTGCCAGTTTTGTCTAATGGGGAGATGGCAATTTTGAAAGTTGGGCATTTACAGACTCTTTTAATTGTTCTTTTTGTTGAGAGGTTCTTATCTCTTGAAGGTCTTCACAGCAAGACCTAGAATACAGTGTTGATCTCCACAGAGCCTTGCAGGAAGCTCCAGTTACTGTGTTTTTTCCCAATACAATGCCCCCCTAGAAAAACCTTGTCACATACAGTGTGTGTACACTTTTGTGTACCCCTCTGGGGAACTTGAAATGCTTCTTACGATTTGTGGAGAACCACCTCAATGTTTCAGCCTCTCTCAAAGGACAGGCTGCTGAAAAGGGCTTTGTGGAAAATGAAGCAGGACTTTCGTTTTAATTCAGGAGCAGCATTCTTGAAAAGGAGCCCTCTGCCTGCCTGTCCAAGGCAGCAAGCCTCAACATGCTGGACAGCATCCTCAATGTCCTTTGAAAGGTTCCTCCTTTCTTCCCAAATACTTTGTACTCGTATTCTTTAACACTTGTCTCTGATTTGAAAATAATCCTTTGACAGACCAAAATAAGTTTCATAGCTTTCCAAGAGCTTTTTTTAATTGTCATTTCCTATGTACACTTTTCTTCAACTTTTTATTTTAGTAAGATGCTACTTTCATGTTCAAAATCTTCTGACATTTCAATGTTGGTTATAACCAACAGATGCACTCTAATTCATTGGGTAGTTCTCAGTGTGGAGATGTCAAGTCTCAGGAAAGTGAAGAGTATCAGTTCTTTTGTGCCTTCTCCCTGGCTGCAAAACCTACTATTGGATGTGAATTATAGTGAATACAAGTTTAGCAGACATAGATTACTCACTGCAAAAGGTTAGTTACATCTGCAGACATTCACATAATCTTCCTGTAATTCTTTGGAGTGCATTCATTGTTTGCTGAGATGAAATAGTGCTCTCTGTTTCAGCTATGAGCACTGTGGACTTCTCATGCCTTGCACATAAGCAGGAGGTAGTAAAGCTGAAATCACTGTAAGCTTTGCCAAAACTCCCTGCCTAAATGTGGATACCTGTATGTGATGTCTGTGCAGCAGGGGCAGAAGAGAGATGCAGAGTGGAAGATAGATCCTCTTTGCTGGAGTTTGTGTTCCCTTCTTAAGGCAAGGTGATCTTTTTGGGATGATGTTTTGTGCATCAGATTTGGGTTTTGTTTCCTAAACTTCCATTTCTTTCCATTCTTAAGGGCTTTTATTTTGTTGTTTTGACTTGTTTCCCCAAGTCCAGATTGCTTTGTGTAATTAGATACTCCACTGAGTATTTTAAAAAATCTGTCTGCAAAGATTTCTGTCTTGCTTTTCATTACTCTTACTTTATTTAGTAATTCATTGTCTGTTTTGGGGTTTAGTATGTGAATGTTGAGCAATTTTAAGTGAATGTGGTTCATGTTCTCAGCCCCAGAGAGCCTCCCTCTGCACTTAGAGAAGCTGCTGTAGGGAGTTCTTCTGAAATCCCTGGTTGTCTCAGCTTTCAGGCTTTAAGCTGTAATAACAGTTGAGACTCGATACCCTGTTGTGTCCTTCAGGGAAGCTCCATATGAAAGCAGAAAGGCACAATTTCCATTTTCAGCATGCTTTAGCACTTTGTCATTGGTTTGTCCTGCAAGGCTGTGTTGCAGTTGACATCTGTCCATGAAATGTAGGTATACAGAGAGTTGAGGAAGGAGCTGGGAGGTTCCTGAGTAACTGGAGAAACTGCAGCAAAAGATGACCTGTGTTTCCCAGCTCCAGGCTGGACTCTGATAAATAACACTCCTACTCAATGGTGATCTCTCTTTAACTGTAATAGATTTTTTTTCTTCCAAGCAATGCAGGAGACATTACAATTTGAGCAAGTGGAAATACTCAGTTTCACCCTGTCAATCTCCTGTCCCCAGCACACCCTGACAGGTCACAGTGGCAAAGTTCTGTCAGCCAAGTTCTTGCTGGACAATGCTCGCATTGTTTCGGGAAGTCACGACCGGACCCTCAAGCTCTGGGACCTCCGCAGCAAAGTTTGTAAGGAAGCCTAACTTCTGCCTTTCTTCCATGTTCTGTGCTTCTGCTGAATGCTCGTGGCAGTCTAGTGTCAGATCAATTATTGAATTTGCTTGCCAGTATAAAAATGGAAACAGCTAGCAGTCATCCCATTTTCTGTTACCTTTAAGTAACTGAATTCTTTCTGCCTGTTACCTGGAATAAGAAATCCTGTGTGTGCGGGAAGCACTGTTAATGCTATTACACTGAGAGCAGCTGTTTTTGGGAGTGTTCTTTGTTTACCAGTCTTGGGGGGGGGGTGTATTTTAGTCTTCCACTAAAAACTTGGAGCCAGGCCAGGTTTTTAACCCTGAGGTGGGTGGGTGGAAGTGTCTCCTGGAAATATACTGAAAATTTCAACATCTGAAATGAAGGAATTGCTAGGATCCAGGTTTTCCTTTGTGAGAAAAACTTTGTTTCCTTGGTTCTTCTCCCACTGGGGGCTCTTAAACGTGCTTGCACTGAGAGAGCATTTGAGATTCAAAGTTACCTTGATACCTGAATTGCAAAAGTAGGTCAAGGAGACACATTCATGTTGTTTAACCATAGCAAATTATAGCTGGCTAAATATGAAGTGATGCAGCTGTCATTTAAAGTCCCAGCAAGGAAGATTGAGAAGGGCAGAGAGATTGAAGACTTAATCAGGATTATTTTAATAGTTTACCCTGTGCCACTACCCTGCTCTGTGTGGCCACTGTATGGGCAGGGGGAGGGTTTAGGGATTGTTTTCTGTCTCCATTTTCATCGTTTTGGACAAAGTGAATTTGTGTGTCACCATTGGTTTCTCCTTTTAAGGTATAAAAACAGTGTTTGCAGGATCTAGCTGCAATGACATCGTGTGTACTGAGCAGTGTGTAATGAGTGGACATTTTGATAAGAAAATTCGTTTCTGGGACATCAGGTAAAATTATTGTAGGAGAGCTTATGGTGTAGGAGTGGTTAGGGGTTTGCTGTCAGGCTAATCTGAAGTAGGGAACTCTTCTTCCTGAGCTTGGCAGCTGGGAATACTGTTCTAAAAATGGCAGAAGGCCATTAGAGAGACTTTTGTTACTACTTTTATGCTGTTTGGTATTATAGTTTTTTTTTGTTGTGGGTTGGGTTTTTTTTGAGGGATGGGGGGGATGCCATTTCTTTTCTGAAAAGACAGCCTGCTTGCTGGTAAATATTTTTAATTGGTCAGTACTTGCTGTTCTAGGTTGTGAGGAAAGTAGTATCTTAACTGTTTGCTGGAAATGCTATCCACAAGGTGGGATCTAGCTTGGGAAAGAAACAAAATGTAAGAATAAACCAGTAATCCTTTTTCTTCTCTTCCACACTGGGACAAGTCAAAGTTTTGATGCACTGGTTTGGCTTCTGAACCCTAGTTCACTGCTTTCTTTTTTCCTTCCCTTTTTTTTTTTTTTCTCTTTCTGTCTTTAGGACTGAAAGCATTGTAAAAGAACTGGAGTTGCTTGGAAGAATCACAGCTCTGGACCTGAACCCGGAGCGAACAGAGCTTCTGACCTGTTCCCGTGATGATCTGCTCAAGATCATCGATCTGCGGGTCGGTGCTGTCAAGCAGACGTTCAGGTGAGCAGAACACTGAATTTCAGGACCTTGTGTTGTGGATTACCCTCAGTGCTGGAGTGGTTTTCAGGACCCCTGTGAAGAGAGCAGTCTCCTCGCTTTTTTTTGTACACGGCAAAGTTCTCTAGAATGTCTAGAAAAAGCAAGATCTGCTCTAATGGATCTTCTCGTGTTTCTCTTTAAAGAAGGCAGCTTGGCTTTGAAGTCTGTTTTAAAGGAAAGAATTTCTTCAGGTGCCATTGAGAGAAGGGTGTATGAGAAACATGAATTGGGATAAAAGGATGCTGAAGTTTATTCTGAACCATGCAGAAATCCTTAATGTTGTCTTTAGTGAGTTGTCTTCTCATAATTGAGTTCTCATTGTCATCTCATACGTGAGTTAACAGTTATCTGATTCTAACTTTCCAGTGCCCAGGGATTCAAATGTGGCTCTGACTGGACAAGAGTTGTGTTCAGGTAAGGTCAGACACAAACAAGATACCTGATGTACCTTTCCCCAGCTGAACTGAGTGATTCCTGATGCTTGGCTGCACTGGTCCCTAGTCAGAGCTAGAAAAACTGGGGCAGAGTTTGTAATTTGTCCAAGGTTACCTCTTGGTCAAGCCAGAGTGTGTCTGTAAATATTGATCCAGTGTCTTGGAAATGCTCTGATTTCAAAGTGCTTTCACTTTTTAGTACTAGCAGGTGATAACACGTAACTCCTAAAAAACTATTTAATGCCAAGTTGCTTGCTGAGGAAGTTGTGGGTGGAATGATGATGTGTGCTGAAAATTGCTGACTTGAAAATTGTTCTTTGCCCTGTGCACCTGGTCTGATCTCACAGCCCTGATGGTAACTATGTGGCTGCTGGCTCAGCTGATGGGGCCCTCTACATTTGGAATGTGCTTACTGGGAAATTGGAGAGGACGCTTGCAAAGCATCACAGGTGAGGGAAGTGGGATGTGCAGCCTAGGGTGGGGATCTGGGTTGTGGATCTTGCTGAGCTATCAAAAAGTTGGAGTTGTGCAGCTTTCATTGGCATGTGAGAATTACTAATATGCCAAGTCTTTGTGGATTCAAGGAAGTATTCTCTAGATTGAATTAGATTTGTCGTTGTTATCTTGCTAAACTGAGATATGATTCTAATAAAGTGCATTCAATATATTTTGAAGAAATTGTATCTGCCTCAGAATTGTTAAAAGCTCAAGTCTCTTGAGATGTGAGAAAAGTTGGGGGGGGGGTTACTGGTAATAAGAGCATTATAGTATTTCATTCCAGTGCTAAGTGCTGTTGTGGCATTCAGCTTTCTTGTACACTTACTCTTGCCTTCCCTTTCAGTTCTCCTATCAATGCAGTCACGTGGTCACCAGCGGGTACCCACGTGGTCAGTGTGGACAAAGGAAACAAGGCTGTGCTCTGGTCTGAGTTTTGACTGACGGAGAGTGAAAGGCTGTGTGTGGTGGTGCTGGTCCGTGGCTGCACAGCATGGAGACCCGAGCCCAGATCCATCCAGAGGCAGGATATTGACAAGCACACGGGCTTTGCTTTCCGGAGGGGAGTTCTAAAGCAATGGGGAAAGGAGCCTGAGTCAGAGACTTCTCACGGCCATAACTGCACTGTGGCACTCGGACTCAGAATGGGATTAGCTGTTGTAGATGGAGAATGCTACTTAGTCATGCCTTTACTTGCAGTATCTATGCACCACGTGGAGCTGAAGATACTAGCAGGATTCCTCACCAGACAGCTGTGCCAAATACCCTGTCACACAAATGTATCCACAGCACTTCTGAGGTGGAAACTTTGGAAAGAAGTCGTGTAAGCTGACTTAAAGCATGTCCTGTCTCCTGTGTTCTGTTCTGGTGCCTAGTTCAGGCATGGGGTGAGAAGAAACACATCCTAGGCAGTTGGAAATGTTGGAACAGCTTTTAAAGAGAGTCTCCCATGGCTCTGACAGCTCTGCCTTTGAGTCATCAACTCAGTTTGGATCTGTTTTGATCCTGGCACAGGCTCTCCAGCACTGTCATGTGAACTCTGTTTATCAGTTCTTGAGGCAACGGTTTGTTCTTCAGGACTTCTGCACCCTTGTGTTGAAATGCCCTTCACCAACTTGGGCATCACAAAATAGGTTTTTAATCTTTTTATACCACAGGCAGTTTGGTTGCTTGGTGTGAGGAGAGAGCTAAGCTTGTTGAGGTTGTTGTAGAAGATGTGCTGCAGTGATGAGGAATGTAGTAATCCTGTGACTTCAGTCCTGGGATACAGATGTTTGGTCCCTTTTTCTGTTCATCCGTCCTGTTCTGGCGGCTGTCAGTACACAGGGGAGCAGTGGCATCAAATCCCAAATCCATTGTTTTGGTGCTGGCAATTCCAGGCCACTTGCCCCATTCTTGAGCACATGTGCAATATTCCCATTTGTGCTGGAGCCCTCTGTGGTACCGAGCAATATCTTAGCTCTGTCCCTGTTCTGGCACCCCAAACCATGATGTGACTGAGTGTGAGCTACCTGGCATATCTTTATCCAGCCAAACCTTTCCACATCATCTGGGCCTCAAGACAAGCCACCAGCGTTTTATTGCCTTTTTATTTGCACTTTATTTTCTTCTTTCCCGATAGTGTTTTACTGTGGAAGTGTGTTCTTTGGAGGGGCTGAGTTGGGGAAGCTGCTCTGACAGGCTCCCTCTAACCCAGCCTTTCATTCAGACACTATCTGCAGAGGGGAATTAGAGTATATGGGGCAAAATTTTTATTTATTCAGCTGCCCATAAGAACTTGATTGTAAATAAACCTGTGTTCTGCTTTTAAAACCCCATACTGCTGTGATTTATTTATTTGTGCATCTGTGTGTGAGATCTTGTTTGGAATGAGTGCAGAGGGGGACCTGAAATACCAATTTCCTGATGAATTGTGGGATTTGGCGTAGAGGGGGAAGAAGGATAATGCTCTTAGCTTGGGGCTGGATGTCCCACAGGTGCAGCCTGGGCTTGCCCTGTCTCAGCAGACCTGCCTTGAGACTGAAGGAAGTCTTACCTTGTTGAACAAGTGCCTCTGTCTCTGTCCTTGAAAGGCTGATGTATTGTTGGATGTTTTAGATAAACTACTGAGCTGAGGAAATCAGGATCTGTACTTCAAATGCTGCTGAAAATAGGCGTCGTCTTCTGCTGTGAGACTCTGATTGCTATCTTGTCAAGTTTTTAAGACAGGAATAGGGGTTGCAGGTTTCTTTAAAAACACAAAACCCCAATTGAGAATGTTGCTCTGGTTCCAGCTTCAGAGTAATGAAGCAAAGTCTTCAGCTCTTCAGTGTACAACTTTCATAACTAACAGCCATCACTGGCCACCTTCCTTTTTTCATAAGAAAATAAGCTTTTATCCAGCTAATGGAAGTGAGAACTGTAGCAAAAATGAAAAGTTGGTGTTCTGAACAGTTTCAAAAGACAAGATACATTTTCTTCTGCCTGTTGCAGTGCAGATGGTCCTTGAAAAGGCACCTGCCAGGAGTCCAGGTGACCTTGGTTTACTGCAGGAAGCAGATCACAAAGTGGCAAGTCAGCATGATGAAAGATTATTGGGAGATTAGCATAATAAAAACTGCAGGCTCTGCTGAGGAGGATCAGAATGGGTTTAGGATGTTTATAATTTAAACTGCTACACTTGTGTTTTTCTACAGCATGGACACAGATCTTAGCCAAAGGGCTTTGTTAGGCCCATTGACGCTGTTATGAAGCAGGTTAATAATTCTGAAGGATAACAGCCAGCTAGCTAAGTCCTTAAGCATTTTAGATTAAAGTTCCTTAGCACCAAGGTACGTAAGAAATTCTAGTGACCAATTCTAGCTTTTCTTTTTTTCCTAAATTTTGATTACTTCTATTGCCTTCTTTTCTGCTTCAGCCTGCAGAGGGAAGAAGAGCAAATGAAGGTACCTGCAGTGCAGAGGTGCCTGTAGCAGTTTTGCTGCCAGAGGTGGAGCTGTCCTTCAAGTGGATTTGGGGGTGGGTTGTGCATATTTCTCTGGATTAAGGGTGCACTAGGAACATGTGTTACAGAGAAGCTGTAAGCTGATCCTTTCCAAGATCCCCTGAAGATGTTTGCAATGGTACATGTACCAACAGGAATGCTCATCCTCTCCTGGAGAACTAATAAGCCTGCAGTGGCTGCAGCACAGAGTTGTACAAAACCAGCTTCCTCCTTTTGTTTGTGCGAAGTGTTACTGAGTAGAACATCTCTGGAGTTTCTTCCTTACTTCCTAAGGATCCGACTTTCCTTCTGCAGCACAGGCAAGTGTGAATTTCTGTGGTTTCAGCCTGGCTGGTTTGTGTTTGCCAGAGTTGATTAGACAAACTAGTGATTAAGCTCTCCAAATAATCCACCTCCAGTTAATAAAATGTTGCTGGAATGCTGAAAGAGCTGAGGAACATTGGTTCTGTCATTCATTTTTTTTTGAGTAATTTGTGTAGCCCCGGCCACTGTATTCAGGCAAATGTCAGTGATGGTGAAAAGCAAGCTTGATCTGTGACTGCCAGGTTGCTTGAGCTGGAGGGAGCTGTTAGACTAGCAAGTGGACAGGATATCATGTGATCCTTATAATCAAATGAACAGATGCAACCAGAGGAAAGCTACAGCTGTTCCTGCAGCTCACAAGCCAAGAGTTAACACATACTGTTGTGCAAAATACCAGGGCCAAATTCACTGGTGGGGGAAAAACCTACTCTTGGAAGATTAAGGAACAGGAAAGCTGAAGTTAATTGAAATATTTGTGTTTTTTAAATCCCGGATGTTGTGCTTTTGTAAGTAAATTGAGAAAGGGATTGTACAAGCCAGCAGCGTACTGTTTTGCATCAGCATGTCAGTTGGATGCTGGTGAAGCAGTAATAGATAAATTGCTTAGTGATCATGAGAATAGTGCATTGTTCTCAGTGTTTGACAGTCCATCAAAATGGCATTTTAGTGTTTTATAAACTCCCTTTTTCATAAATGACTCTTGTCTGTTCAGTTTCTTCAGGCTTCTTCTTGCAGTCCTAGGAAGGAGGACATAAAGCTCTAGAATAAACTGCTTTTCAGTCCTGTGCTACATAAGTCTGTAGTCTTTGCAAAACATGTGAATAGGACATTGTGGACCTCTTCACTGACTACCTGAGTGTCCTTAGGTAATGCCTTGTTGTTGCTGACTTAACCACTTCCCAGCTGAATCTTAGCCTAGGTACAATATTTGCTCTTGGACAGGGATTAATTGTTAAAATCCTGGATGGACGCAACTAGAGACGAGCTCTCAAATCCCCTACAAATTGTCTTCCTTGTTTGTGAAGAGGCCAGTAATTCCCTCTGGTAGATGGCAAGAAGCATAGGACACAGCTGCCTTGGAAAATTCATCTTTCTTCAATAATTTAGAAGTTCCCATCACTGTCCGTGGAAGCTCCTGTGCCATTTGGAACACAGCAAGGTATTTAATGTTATTTGCTGGTGTGTTTCTTTGAGTCTACAGCATGAGTATCATGTCTAGTCAGCAAAAAATACTAGCATGGGCTTGAAAAACCTTAATAAAAATAAAAATAAGAATGCTTACATGGGTGTGGTCTGTTTCTAATGTCTGCCTTACATTTTTTCAGCTTTCCAAGAAGCCAAGTGTTTCCTTTTTCTATGGTTTGTTGGCTGCAAATAGGCCCTAGAAACTGTTTTATTCTTGAAGCAGTTTTAAAGTGGAAAAGCAAGCAGAGAAATATAATGGGAGCAAATTGCAAGGACAGTGATACTTCATCAGAGCTGGAATCTGTCTAACACAGTGCTCTCATTCACACAGCTCTGATGGTAAGGAGTGTAAGGACAGGGTGGTGTCATCCTTTCCTGACGCTGCTCCTCTGCTTCAGAATCTTAGAGGGTTAAGGTTGCTCCTGGATCTTTGTCCAACAGCTGCCAAAAGCCTTTTTCCCTGTGAATGTGTCTAATCTTGTGATTCAATTCATATTGGTGATTTCCAGAGCCGCCTTGAATCTTCTGTTAATTGGGGAAGTGCTTCACCTTATTTTAAGTTTGCTGTCTGATCATTAATGGGATGCTATTTTATGACTTAACAGCAAAATGAAAAGCTAACCTCCCTGCTTTGTTGCACTTAGCTTTTCTGGACTTCTCTCTCTGGATATCTCTTGTGCCCTTGTGGTCTCCCCTTTTTCTTCTTCCTTTCTCTTCTTTTTTTCCACTGCTTCTCTTCTTTCCCCCTCTCTGCCTTTTTCTCTCCCTCCTTATTTTTCTCCTCCCAAAGAATTTTTATTGCATATCTTTTCTGCCCCTCAGGTGCAAGCTGTTCCCTACCTCCAAGTATGATTGTTGCCTTTCTAGGCAGGTGGCTGGACTGTTCTATTCTTACGGTGCATTCTGGTTTGAGCTCAGTGCTGCTCTTCCCATAATGGATTGCACTGGGTTCTGGTTGAGGAAAATGCACCAGGACAGATGAGTTCTCATTTGGGGGTTGGTCTGACTCCTTAGCAACACAAACCACCTTTGTAGCTTTTAGACAGGGTCTGAGAGGTTCTGGAACAGCACAGGAGTACAGTGCTTTACCTACTGCTTTTATCTCATCCACCTATTTTTCCCAGGCATCTGGGGCAGGACATTTTGGGACAGAAAAACTTCATTCATCCACAGTCACATCCCTGTCTTAGACCATGAGCTGCCCTGAGTCTCAAAAGACTGGGATTAGTGGGAAGAATGCTGATTCTCCTCAAAAACAAGTTGTCTTCAGAAAAAGCACCCGTGACAAAGCTGTGAGTATGATAATAATGGGCTTATTTAGGTTTGGGTTTTACCTGTAGTCAGACTGGAGACTTATTAGAAAGCCCTTACCTGTCCCCTTTATTTTTTTCTGAAGAAGGAGCATGAGCTGTATTACCACTAAATTTGAGGAGATGATATAAACAGCTTTTAGGGCAAACTTTTCATGTTTTATAATACAAGAGGAAGGCAGCTCACCTCACTCCCTTCCTGGATTGCACTTCTGCTGGTAAATGTTTAAAGCAAAGCTGATTCATTGTCTTTCCAATCTGACAGCACCAAAAATCTTTAAATCTATACTTCTTTGTCCCATGCACAAGTATTTGTGTTGTACCTTTGGGAGCTGGTCTAGATCAGGTCTTCAGTTCTGATGTCCTGTAGCATGTGAATAACCTTGTTGAGTCTCGTGGGGGTTGTGTGTTTGCTGGAAAAAAATAAATATTCCATTTTAAATGGAATTGTTCTGATCTCTGCAAGATTTATAGCTCTCTGATGTGTGTGTGTCTCTTCCCTCAACAACCACAAACATTTTATAGTTCAACTGTGGTCATCTCCCCACAGCTGACCATCTACCTGGGAAAGCGGGACTTCATTGACAACATAGAGAATGTGGAACCTGTAGGTAAGTCCACAAGGTTACGTGCTGCTCTTCCTGCTCTCAACCCTGCTTATCCTCTGTTAATCTTGATTTTTCCCCTTTCTTTCAGATGGTGTTGTATTGGTGGATCCTGCTATTATTAAGGGGAAAAAAGGTTTGAGGTTTTATGCAATGTATGTCTCAGAAATTGTCTTTCTGAGTGAGATGCTGAGGTAGAATCTTTTTACTCTTTTAAGGGTACAAATGTAACTCTCTTCACCAGTGAAAGGACTTCTTATCAGTGCAATGTCTGTTGTTACACATAGGATGAGTACTCACTGGGTTATGCAAGTGTTGAAAATCAGTTTCCATGTCTCCCTGAGGCAGGAGGTGTCCTCATCCCAGCCTGGCTTCACTGCTACCCCGCTGTATGTTTCACCTGTCCTGTGCTTCTTCTCAGTGTTTGTGTCCCTCACCTGCGTGTTCCGCTACGGCCAGGAAGACATTGATGTGATTGGCCTCGCCTTCCGCCGGGACCTGTTCTTCTCCAGGGTCCAGGTGTACCCGCCTGCTGACAAGCCAGAGTCCCTCACGCTCTTGCAGGAATCTCTGCTAAAGAAGCTGGGGAAAAATGCTTATCCCTTTTTCTTTACAGTAAGCATCTCAGAACAGCCTCTGATTCTCTTCTTGTCTGTACTTACCAGGCTGTTGAGGCCTTGTGATAGACTGAAGATGGGAATTGATAGTGAATTCATGTTCTGCAAGTTCCAATTTTGAGTGACAGGTGGTGTTACCAATGTATTTTTTTTCTTCTTGCAACCCTGAGAGGTAAAGTGCAAAGAAGATCCTATCTGTGCAGTGATCACAGCACTGTGAGAAGTGTTTTCTTAAAAAAGGCAAGGGATTTGCAATGACTTTATCCTAGCAACAGCCCCATAATATCCTTGCCTTCCTGTTCCTGAGGGGCAGGAATACTTTTTACCATTGCCCCAGTGACAAATCCTTTTCCTTTAAAAACTTTGTGGATCGAATAAGATGAAAAGGTCTTTACCAGATGTTGTCAGCAAATAATAGCGGACTGCCAAATTCTAACAGGAAATCCTTCCAGTGCTGTCAGTCACATGTCTGTCTTAGTGTTCCTGAAGAAGGTTCACACTGTGCATGGTCTTTTTCTTTCTTTCTTGACTTCTAAAGTATTTTTGGAAGAGAGGGATTTGTTCATAAGGCAAGTATACTAGCCAGAATTCCAAAGGGTTACTGCATTACAGTGAGTGACCCCTTGTATTCAGGACTGGTTTAGTGAGCAGTGTGTTACCTAAAACATCTGTGTACTGCTGTTTGGGGGCATTTCCTCTTCTTCCTCCCACAGTTTCCGGATTACCTGCCTTGCTCAGTCTGTCTGCAGCCTGCACCTCGTGATGTTGATAAGGTGAGGCCAGTGGGACACTTGTGCTTATCATGGTTAAGGAAAGTCAGATGGAAAAAAATCATGTGAATTTGTTTAGCTTGAGCATAGGAGAAGGTAGTACTGATTTTACTGTGCTGTGCCATGAATGTTGAGAACTAAGGGCTACAAGTATGTGTCACAGAATTCTAGTTGAAATCCTCATAATAAGAAAGGGAATCCAAGCAAATAGTAGCAAGAGTACAAAATCTGCAGTGCTGTAGCTTCTTTAAGACTATCACATGATTTGTGGGTTGGCTGCACATAAAATGATTGCGGCTGGGAGGCTACATGAAGAGGAGACTGAGTGCCTAAAATCTCACAGATTGCTATAAATAACATGTCTTAAGAACTACCCTGAATTAAATGCAGAGAAGAGCTGACTTGTACATATCTGTAAACAGAACAAAACCCCTGTAATAAAAGTCACTAAATAATTATATGTTCTGCAAGGTTTCTGATACTGTTCAAAATATTCCTTTTATACTTGACTGGATGCTTGTCTGGACAGCAGAACTATGCACTCAGGCAGGCAAAGTGGGATGAGGGTCATAGAATCTAGTGCAAAAAGGATAACCTGTGTTTTATGCCAGGGAATGATATTCTAGCAAAAATGTCTCTGTAGAGAATTACTTGGGACTTGCACAGGTGCCTCAAGATGCTATAAACCTGTTAAAGCAAAGGTTAGCTTGGCATGATCACTTCCACTCCTTAGTGGAAATGCTGGTTTTGGCATTACAAAACCAACTCAGAAATTCAGTTCAGAAACCCAGGGTGGGCCAGAGAGCATGGCACACTGGTCAGTCTTATGATGTGATTTTTCCAGCACTGGTCTCAGAGGAAGCCTTTCAGGAGCAGGGATGTGGTCTTTCAGAGGCTCATTTATCAGAAGAACTGTAGAACAGGTGGATGTGCCAACACCATATGTCAGGGATGTCTGTGACAGTGGTGGGAGGCCAGAATAATTTGCAACTGGCAGGAGTCTGCCAGTTTCTTGTGTGTAAAGATACTGAAACACCTGCAGATGTTCCTGACTTCTGATCCTGATTTCACAGCTGTCCTTTCTCTCTCTGGCAGACTTGTGGGGTGGACTTTGAAGTGAAAGCTTTCTCAACAGAAAATGTGGAAGAGAGAATTCATAGGAGGTAATCGGATATGTCTCTCTTCAGCTTTGCCTTAAATGGGATGGGTGGTCCAGTGATGCACCCTGGTTGGTTGTTCAGCTATGCCTCACCTTGTCAGTGACTTCTGGGGTGTGAGCACATGGGAATGCAGAACTCCTTCTGCATTCCACTGAGTGTCACCGTGTTGTCCTCTGCTGCTTCCCAGGAACTCTGCCCGTCTGCTGATCCGTAAGGTGCAGTATGCTCCGGAGAAGCCAGGACCCAAGCCTTGTGCAGAGACCACCTGGCAGTTCTTCATGTCCAACAAGCCCCTGCACCTGAAAGCTTGCCTCAGTAAAGAGGTGAGGAGGTGTTTGCCCTGGGGCTGGGGGCACCGTGGTATCTGCAGGCCCATGGGCATTTTGCTGCTTTCTCAGCTGAGACGGACTTGTCCTGGCACTCAAGGGCTCTAATGTAATTTCTGTCAGTGGCTACTGCCGGAGGTGGCTGAAACCCTGTTACCAAACACATTTGAGGTCATTGAAGGAACGGTCATAAATCTCTGGGAGGGGTCCTCTTCCCCTACCTGGCCTCTGTGAGGTGTAATCTGGGGGAAGTAGAGGGGTTTAGGGCTTGGAAGAGGTCTCCTGGCTGGATTTCTGAGCATCGCATTCCTTCTAGGTATACTACCATGGTGAGCCCATTCCAGTCACTGTCACCATCAATAACAGCACAGAGAAAACAGTGAAGAAGATCAAAGTCCAGGGTATGCTTTTACTGTTGCTTGGGATATTTTGAGTGCAATAGGACTGAAAGAGAGACAGAATTTAGTGCTTGTAGCAGTTTAAGAAGGCAGTTGGGGATATCAGGAATTTGTCCCTCCCCTTTTGTGTTGCTGTTTCTTTGCTGTTCATCAAGTGAAGTGCTGTAGCTTTTTTCCTGATTCTTGTGGTTACTTGTATGTGTTAATTTCAGGCACCAGATTGTCCCCCGTAGAAAAAGAGAAAGGGTCTGGCTCCTGCAGTGGGCAATGCAAGTGTGGGAAAAGTGGGGAAAATCCAGCCTTTTTGGGAGGTCACTGGGAAGGGCTCCCTCTCAGTGTGATGGTCCTGTTAACTGTGAATGTGCCTAGATCACATACAGCTTTGTGGGCTCCCAGAAACCTGGGAGCCAGAGAGCATGGCACACTGGTCAGTCTTATGATGTGATTTTTCCAGCACTGGTCTCAGAGGAAGCCTGGGCTGTGGCAGTGTGGGAAACAGCCACTCTGCCAGCAACAGTGTCCTTCCTCCTGAGGAAGCTGAGAGCAGGGGCTGAGCTTCATTGCTGTGCCAGTGTTTTATATGTGACACTGCATGTTTTCATCCCACAAGCTGCAGAGCTGGGGAAGACAGTCTGAAAGGATGGGAAAGAGAAAAGAAGGCAGGGAGGGAGCAAAATGGCTGAGGTTCCTACAGAAGTAGAACAGAGAAAGCTGTTTCAGTGCCAGGCTAGCACTGTGATTCTCAAATACTTTTAGGCTCTTTTTTATGCCTCTGTTAGGCTTAAAAAGACCTTGTTGGTTCCAGATTCTCTCGTCTTCAGTGTTTCAGTCAGAATTACCCTGGGATTTTTGTGTAGGATTGGAGAAAATACACCACTTGTTACCACAGGCTCTGTGCTGATGCTGTCTCCTGAATGCACATGCATGGGCTGTAGGCATACAAGAGTTATCAGGACCAGAGATAACAGCAGACCCAAACAGAGAAGGAAGAGAGACATTTTTATAATGGAAAGGGAGGATCGCAAGAGAAACTGTGGGTTATTGACTTTCTGTTGTCTCCAAATCAAGGCCAAGTGCCTTTCAGGGAAGACAGACAGGCCATTGGTGTGCTGTTGGTCTCTGTCCAGGTGAGGCTATCTGACCTGGTGGTCCCTTCAGGCTCTAAATGGATGGGGTTTTCTGCTGTCTTCACCATGCTTCCCATTCCTGGGACTTGGGGTGGGGGCAGCTGTGTTGTTTGTGGTGCATGCACACACCTGAGTGTCCTCCTTCGTCTTTCTCCCTCAGTGGAGCAGGCTTCCAACGTGGTGCTGTACTCCAGTGACTTCTATACCAAAGTGGTGGCTGCTGAGGAAGCACAGTGAGTGAATGCTCCTGCTCCTTCACACCCTTTTAATTACCCTCTACATCAGTAATGAGAGGTTCTCATAATTAGTCTGGCAGTCTCTTGCTGTTCCAGTGCTCTCTCCTCTTACCTTGTGTGTGCCACATCACTCATACTCTCTAGATGTAGCTGGTCCCCTTTTCACAGAGCAGCAGAGATCCTCAGGTTTTTTCAGGGAATGGGGATGTTGCAGAAGAGGTTTGAAGAGGAGTTACCTCCTAGACAAGCTTAGTGGTGGCAGTGGAAGGTTCCCAGTTACTGGAAATCTTTAAACAGAGATGCAACATTTTTCTGAAAGATGCTGCTGTTTGAGTGAAGTCATGGACACTCTTGCTTGAGCAAGAGCATTTCATTTGGTTTCTTCTGGCCTGAGAAAGCCCACCTTTGAGTCTGTAGATGTTATGGAGAACCACTTGCTTTTTTTCCACTGTACTTGCAGTGCAGCTCTGAACCTCACACTGTGAGGAAGGTTGGGCATACCCAGGTACTTCATATTTGTCTGGTGTTCTGCTCTGTAGCTTATGGCCATGTTTTCCATTCAGTATTGGTATTCTCAGCTAGGTTACATTTTGTCCATGTTCAGAGCTTTGCAGCACAGAGGATGTGGCCTCAAGTTGCACCCAGGGAGGTGTAGGTTGATATTAGGAAAAATAGATGTGGCACTTGGGGATGTGGTTCACTGGTGGCCTTGGCAGTGTTGGGTTAATGGTTGGACTTGATAATCTTAAAGGGCTTTTCCAAACTAAACTATCCTATTATTCTGTGGTTTTCTACCTTAATGTGAAATTAAGCATTTTCTGTAAGTGCTTGTTTTTCTCTGCTGATTATAAAGGGAATTTTACTGACTAGATTAGTGGACATCTGAAGGTTGACAACTGAATTTACACAGATAAATTCCTCTCCATTTGGGCAGCTTTGTGATCTGTTTTGAAATTCTCCTAGTTGGGTGTGTAGCAAACCACAGTGTTTTACTTCCCTTCTTATTTTCAGGGAAAAGGTGCAGCCAAACAGCAGCCTGACCAAGACACTGACCCTTTTGCCCTTGCTTGCAAATAACCGGGAGACAAAGGAAATAGCTCTGGATGGAAAACTGAAGGATGAGGACACCAACTTGGCTTCTAGTACTATGTGAGTGGAGTTTTAAATGGTCCCAGGTAGTGGGAGAGTTACGCAGAAGAGGGGAGGATGGAGGAGACACTTCCCTCAGGGCTTGGTAAAGCTGTGCCTGGATGGATACAGGTAGCACCATTACTAATGCCATCATGTTCATTCAGGGTGAAGGGTGATCACAGATCTGGAGAGGTGTTGGCTGCACCTGGGGCCTGCCTGCCCTCCCATTTTCAAGATGTTCCCCTAGTTCTTGCTCCAGGTGTGTGTTGTTCCTATAGTGCTGTGCCACCTCACACTGCTCTCTGTTTTCTCTGGCAGCATTAAGGATGGAATAGACAAGACAGTGATGGGGATTCTGGTTTCCTACAAGATCAAAGTGAAGCTCACTGTTCCAGGGTAAGTGTAGCACACTTTTTGCTACATCTGCCTGGAGTTACGGGAAGGGAGTGTGTTTGTGCCATTGGTGGATGAGGAGAGACCAGAACAGTCCACCCCAAGAGAAAGGGCACATGTTATAGGATATGAGGCTCCCTATAAAGCATAATTTGCCTGGAAAACAGTCTTGGCCTATCCATAGAACTTGTCCTGAGCTAAACAGTTGTATTACTATCTTTTAGTTACCATATAACTTTATGGTTGAACCATAGGAACCTCTGGTTTGCATTGCAATTTTTGTTTCAAAGCCATAACCTATTTTGTGAGAAGTGAGGTAGAACTTTGTGTGAACCTTTATGTTGGCACTGCTGTTCTCCTGGAGCTGAAGGTGAAAATGTCTTCCTGAGAGCCATAAATATTGTAGCTCAGGTTGTGTACTCAGCCAGCTTTCTGGGTAAAGCTGATGTTATCAACATGAGCCAGATCCAGGATGTAGTGCAAATAAGGACAAGGATAGTAACTCTCAGTTGATGCTAGTCACCATTTACATTTTATTTCATTCATCTGTCCTTCATTCTGGTATAAAAATGTATTAAAGATTTGCCTAAAGCATGATAAAAAGCCTGCTCTCTTCTGTGGTTGTCCACTTGCCTTTTGGCTCTTGGAAAAGGGGCCATGCCCAACACTTGGTCAGGAGTTCATTAGACTCTTTCTCCATGGGAATGACATAAAAAAGTAAGACTAGCTTTTTTAAAGAGTTCAGTTAAATTTGTGGCAAGTAGAGAACAGTACATGAGGAAAGTGATTTCAGTAGTCCACCAATTAAACAGCATTAGCTGGAGCACCAGAAGAGAAAGGCATTAAATAGTCTTTGTTTTTCTCCTTGTTTTGTAGCATACTGGGAGACCTCACTTCCAGGTAAATGTCATCTTACTTTTCAGACTATGCAGTCCTAGTTGTCATCTTTTCATTCTCTTTTTTATTGCCATTCCCACCTCCCTACAAAAAAGTAACTGTTACCTAAGCTGTTAGAAGCAAGTAGTTTGTGATTCTGCTGTGAAAATGAAGCTATTACAAAAATATCTTTTTGTTTTTTATATACATGCAAGTACATTCAGCATACAATAAACCCAGTCTGTGAAAGTGGATATGCCTGGGATACTTGTGGAGAAATTGGAGCTTAACTTTTTTGAGAGGAAAATTATGATTAGAAAAATATGAAAGAACGGGTAAAGCTGGAGCTGAGGGCTCAGGCTGGCCTAAGGAGGGAGGAGGCTGAACCAGGCATGTGTGTGGAGCTGTGGATCTGATGCATTCTTTCTTCTCCCTAAAGTGAAGTGGGCACAGAGCTGCCATTTCGTCTCATGCACCCCAAACCTGAGGAAAAGAGCCCAGCAGGTCAGTTACACCTAGTTTTTGCCTTTGTTCATTAACAGGCTCTGGTGAGATCTCACCATTGTAAGGCTTAGAGTGATTTGTGCTACAGGAAGCCTTCAGGTCCTACAAGGCTGCAGCAGGGAGCTGTTCTGTGTGTTTGTGTTTCTATATGTGTGTGTGTGTGTATCAACCTCCAGGCACTAAATAACAGAGAGCAGGGATGCAAAGATGGGAGAAAATGTAAAAGATATTCCCTTTCATCTGTAATGTATAGAATCACAGCTCAGAGAATAGGGGTTTGAGGAAGCTCTGCACAGTTAAATCTCATGACTGCAGTGCAAAATATCCTACATGAAGCTGTCAGCAATTCCTAGCTGTATATTACTGTATAAGTAAAAAAGAAAAAATCTGACACAGAAAATATCTGACACACATGAGCATTGTACAAAGCCAAATACTTATAAGCAAAGTGAAGAGGTGATAAAACTACTGATGATTCTTGAGTCTCTGCTGTCTGGATGTGGCATTTGCCATGGTATTTGTGATGTGGCCTTTTTGTTCAGTGGTTGTCCAAGATGAACATCTCTTCAGTGTTCGGTCTCTATGTGGAAGTGGAGGAACTCTGTAACATATAAGGAGCAAGCCTTACCCAGGCATCTTGAGGCTTGGGGTCAGATGCCAAAACCACAGGCTCTTAGGAGCATCCTCCCACTTCCTCAGGCCCTGGCTGGCTCTGTTCACCAATGGTGAGCACCAGAGTTTGCAAGGTGCTCACACTATATCAGAAGCTCCTGTACAGCAGCTGAAGCCTCTCTTGACCACCAGACACAGCAGCCCTTTCCTGCTGGGGCTGTTACAGATGAGCCACCTTGTCCTACCTTTTGTACTGGAACAAAGTTTAGTGGGCTTCAAACAAAAGCCATGGCTGCTTTTGTGCTCCTTTTTCTTTCTTTTTCTTTTTCTCTTTGTGTCCAAACTGACCTAAAGCTGCTGTTTCTAAGAATATGAAACTGGAAAGTGACAGTGGAACTGCTGAGAAGAGTTATCCTGAGATAGATGCTTTGGTCTATACTGGGAGCATTAGAAAGGGGTGACTTGAGTCCTTACTGTGTGAAATTGTTGGAGGAATCAAGTGTGAGCAATGAGAAGAGAGCTGGTGATCCACTCCACATTCAGATGCTCTGGTTGGGAATCAAGCTTTGCTAATTATGGATGTGCTGGAGTGGGCAAAGGTAGGTTTTATCTCTCCTGTAACAGTTGCACTACAGGAAACTCATTTTCCCTGGGAAAGCCCCTGCTGTGAGCAGTGCCAGCACATTCTCTTGGCACAGAAGTGATGGGGGCTGGGATGGCACTGGTGATCCAGGAGTGTGGCTGGTGAGGGCCATCTAGTGCCTCTGGGTAGCTCAGGAGCTTTCATGGACTAAAATGTCTAACAAGGCTCATCCAAAGGTTTAGGCAACTGTAAAGATTTTTACATTTTTAGAGTAGTGTGAATTTTTTAGTTTGACTTTTTTGGTGTTAAAAATGCCAACACCCCCTTTTTATTACATTATACTTCTGGCAGAAGCATTTTTAATATGAGGAAAAATGGAAGTCAGGTAATTCACCCTTCTAAGACCATTTCAAAGGAGGGATGATGTGCTCCTTTATATAGTACACTCAAAAGGATGTGAGCAGAAGACTTTACAAGGAAAATGGAGACCTGCAATACTTCTCAGATTGCTTCCCCCAGCACATCCTCTAACCAGAATCACAGCCCACATGTTGTTTGCTACATCAAAGTCTTCTAGGAGTTTGCTGTCAGAAGTCTCAGCTATGCTCCATGCATTTTGTACAGATGGAAATACCAGGTTTCTTATAAACTGAAAAAAATGCAGGTAATTTCAGGAGCTATCCCTTGGGAAAGTCCTGCAAATGGTAAGCTTAGGAAATAAATGCTTTCCCTTGAAAAAAATACTCTAACACAACAGAAAATTCCTCTGAAGCCTGAATAGCTGACTTGAAAACTATGCTGGAATGTGATGTTTGAGCTTATTACAGGGAATAAAACAGTTTCCCATATGAAACTGGTAAACTGAAACACTTTTCAGCTTTATTGGTTGGTAGTTTTCCATGCACTGTGCTTCATCCCTTTTCCCAGTTGTGAGTTCAGGCTTTTTAATTTTTATTTCTACCACTTTAGCTCATTAACTGTGAGAAACATTATGTGTTTCATTAGTGAATTACCATCTAATTTGGAATCAAGCAAATTCAGGCTTAATTGCAGAGATAGAGCTTCAACAAACAGTTTTAGACTCTCAAAGGTCCCAAAAGAAAGATTTTTTCTTTGTTGGCTTGTTCAGCAGCCTCTGCAGTGGGTGTAGGCAAAGGTGCATGCACAGGGAGTCTGGAAAGCACTCCTTATCTTCTTTTTCCATTTCCTTTTGTTTTTACTGACCAGTCAGTAGTGATCAGTTTGCCTACTGCACCTTCCTGCTCACTTGACTGTCTTAAGGCATAGCTGGAAGAACAGAAAGAAGTCAGAGCAACCGTCTTATGGAGTTAAACCTGGAGTAGGATTAAAAAATGCCACATACTGTGATTTATTTTGCAGTGGAGGAATATAATTTCCTCTTGCCAAGGTGATTTATGGCACAAGTAAAATGTGTAGCATCAATGCATTTAATCAGGCAGGGCTGACTTGAGCACAGAGAACCAGAAATGTAAGCTTCCCAAGAACATGATGTAATTTTTTCAGGGCCAAGCCGGGGCAAGTGTGAGCAAGTGCTGTGTGCTCTGTTTCACAGCAGATGGCTTTGCCCTCTCTAGTTGTCTGTGAGCAAGCTCTGAAGCATTCATCTCTCAGTAAACAGAGGTCTGTCACAGTGCATGGCTATTGCAGATTGCTTGATCCCTCTTCCCTGTGCCAGCAGGAGACAGAAAAGAAGCGGCTTGCTACCTTTCCTTCCCTGTGTTTATCACTTCGTTCTCTTGGTCTTCTGCTAGGCCAGGATTTGCATGTTTCATGTGTGCTGGTTTTGCAACTGTTTTTGTACCCATGTGGTTTGCATGTGGTTATTTTTAGGCAAAGCAGCTCCTGTCACATTGGCAGTCTGTGTCTGTTCCGCCTCTTGACAAAAAATGTGTAGGGATCTGTTTCTTTTAAAGATACATTCAAACTGGGCTGTGTCTCTTCATGCTTCCAAGACCTTTCCTGCTGAGCAGTTAGCCCAGAAGTTCCTGCTGGGTTTTCCTCAAGGCTGTGGTCTCAGCATGAATTCTTTGGTATGGGGTTTTCCTGCCAATCTTCTGATGTTTTACGTTTTGTGGGCCTATGTCTTGGACACTGGCCTTTGTTTTGGCTGTTGTTCAACAAATGGTCATTTATCTGCTCCCTGATTAAACTTGCATAAAAGGACTGTTTTCAAGAAACCCAGGAATGCTTTGTCCCTCTAACAGCAAAGCAATACTTTCCCTGTTTTGGTATTGTGACTTTCAGAAATTAGGAAATTTTAAAGCATTGAATGCCTTGGAAAATAACAAGCCTACTCACTTTTTCTTTTCTTCCCCATCAAGTTAAGAGATGTTAAAAGCAAGTTTATACTGAAAATTACCGCATGCTATGACTTGAATTACATGGAATAGTTTCTGTGGCTGCATAATAAAAGCTTCCAGAAAACCCTCCCCTAAGAGGATGATGGTATTCTAGACCCTCATCAATCCCCCCTCCCTTCCCAACCCTCAAAACAATTGCTGGAATGCTAATTAAAAGCAGCAAAAGTCTACCCATTTTCTGAAAATTTTTCAATATTATAATATTAAATAAGCCACAGGACAGAAAACTCTGGAGTGGACCTAACTCCTGCTAGGGTGCAATTGTAGCATGTTGGAGATAGTGTTGCAGTCTGAAGGTGAAGTGGTGCATCTTTGAATGTAATCTTCCATCTGAGGTATATTAGAAGCACTACTCTGCTGGCCACACTATCTGTGTATTGGCTCAGTAATCATTTATCTGACAGTTAAGTATATGCCCAATTGAAACAATACCTATTTCCCCCCTTGCTCCATTTTGTAAAATCAGTTTCAAATCACTGAAATTTGAAAGTGGGAATCTCACTCAGCTTCACCCATATCATATCACTGTTCCCATAGTAATGAAAGTGCCTCCGAGGCGAAAGAGAGCAGACTAAAGAATAAAAATTGGAGAAAAAATGGAATGAGAATGATGCTTTATATGTTGGAAATTTTAGAAGTTCTAAATGTTTCATTTTAAACCCACTTCAATCAAGCATACATGCCCTGAGACTTTCCAGACTTCATCTTGGCTTCCATCCTGGTCTGGAGAGATGCCATCAGGAGTGTCTTTACAGGAGCCATCCTTTGAGGCATTTTGGCTGGAGTGGCCTTCTTTGGCACACTTTTAATGCTGACTTTTCCAGCAGTGCTTGTTGCCCTTGATTGTAGTGTGTGTTGCAGATGGGAAGTCTCCAGGTAGTGAGTTATTCAGTCACTGAAGTGCCCCAGATCCCTGCTGACTTCTGTAGACCTGACTTCTGCTCCCTGACCCAAAGCCATGAGAAGTAAGCCAGTGAAGTGACTATGCCTTGCTAAAATAACTGTGAGAACAATAAAATCCCTGCAAATACAGTCTTCTGCTTATTTTAGGCTGTGCTGAAACAGCTTTCAAGGAATCCTGCTAGTAAGCAGGATTTGTTACAGTGTGGTTAGCAAAGATCCCACTAAAGAAACAGAAATGCCAAAGGTCTTGAAACCATTTTTAGGGCAAGATGAAATCAGGAGTGTTGCCCAAAAGGCCTTAACCCATCTCATGAGAGATCCCTGAGGTGTTTCTGTACTTTGACCTCTAATTTTAATACCTTCATGTTTACTGAACATGAGCATAGTCTTGTCATCACCTGACTTCTTCAATCACAGTGACAGAGCAGTTAAAGCTGACACCATGTCATGCAAGCTCTGTCAGCTTGGGGTGCAGGTGTGTGCATAGATGCCTCCCACAGCTGTGGCCATGAGCAAGCGTAGATGGGAAAATCTTTGTTCCTCAGCCCTTCAGACAGCTTGGGCTGCGTTGCTGGAAGGCTTTTCCATTTAGGAGACTGAGTTTTGCCTCATCAGGTGTAGGTATTCACATTTTGAGACTTTCTGGAATTCTACTTGTACTGCTGCAAATCCTGCTTCTTGTCACTGCTCTGACTTGTCGGTTTCTACAATTTTTCATTAAACATTTTGCTACTGTTTTAGTATCTGCTGTTCTGACTGCCCTGTCTGTCTTTTTTCCTCTGCTGCATGCTCATGACTGCAGGGAAGGATAGGTAAGTTTCTTTTAGTATTTCACATTCTAGCTTGTGCATTGACTGTTTTAAAAACTCCTCAAAACTGTCCAAAAATCCCCAGCTTAAAATCCAAAGTGAGCAAGTTACTGTGGCCTGACAAATGACTGCTCTGAGGTAAACAGCAGTGAGTGACCATGTGAAGATAGTTTAATGTTTTGCCTAAAAGCACAAACACACCCAGGAGGGAGGTGTGTTTGTGCCCTATAGCTGGAAGTGTAAGGAACTTAATAGGTTTGACCATGTGCCTCTATTATAGTACAGAAGGAATAAGGGTGAAATGTTTTACATTTTATTCCTGGACAAAGCCCCTTGCAGGCTCCAGCCTGTTCAGCTAGCTGATCAATATGTTTCTGGAATGGACATGATTCAGTACAGATGCAAACATTCTCAGTTTGTACCTTGACTTGCTCAACCAACTGCTTTTCATTTTAGCTAGATTAGCACCAGGGAAGATGGTGCCTGTGGGAATGTGATCCAAATCCCTTTGGAGACAAAGTAAACACTACCAGTCTGCTGTGGGCTCCTCTTCTTACTTCTATATATTACCTCTAGTCTACTGGTGTGAAAATAGGGTAACAATTTTGAAAGACTTATGTTTCTTTCATTGCAGTGAAGCAGAGCTGGTATTTCAGGAGTTTGGTCGTCAGCAGCTAAAAAATGCACCTGATGAAGAGGACAAGAATTCACCCTCAACTGATGAGTGATTAAAAGAACAGGCTGACAGAGAAGCTATGTTGTTTGGCTTCAGTTACAAATGTAGGACCTAAGTTTCTAGTAATCTGCATTTTCTCAGTTTATACATGGTTTTCCAGGGATCAGCCCTGAGGTCAGTGGACATCAGGAATCTTTATTGCTTATTACAAGATTCACCTCTGGAGCAATGTGGCAAACACAACACCTGGTTCCTACTCAAGCTACCAGAGGAGGACAGGACATCTGCCATGTCATGACTTATGCTTTCAGGGCTGCCTAAAAAAAAGGTTAGTTGCTTTCAGCACTGGTGAGAGCTTAAATGAGGATTTATGCAGCCTGCCTGGACTTATTCAGTGTCAGAGTCTGTGACTCTGAAGTGCCAGTGAACCAAATCCTAGCCTGGAAGGCAGGCTTGCAACTATGGGTGATTCATCAAAGTTTCTCAGCAGACTGTACAAAACCGATTTTATTTCCTTTTGGTTGTTTTTGTGTTGATGCTTTGTGTTGATGCAAATTTAGCTAGTGAATTTTTTCAGTGCTTGCATTGTCCCCATGTGGCTTTTACATTCACTTTCTGTACCAGTAAAGGTCTTGCAAGTTGTCTCCCACAGCACAGACAATGCTGATACACAGCATAAGCTTTCTAGCAATGTGCTGAATAACCATGTTATTAAAGATGAGATAAATGTGCACTGTCCATGAATTGCTTAAAGCTTCTATATACAATGCCAAACAGAAATACAAGTCCAGACAGAGCCTGTATTTAATCTAGTTTCCTGTAGGCAACTGCTTCAAAAGTGGGTGCAGGAAAATTAAGGAGGAAATTATTGCGAAGCCTTTCCCCACATCCATCTGCCAGCAGTTGGTTTATGCTCTAAGAAATGAGATTGCTTTCTACAAACTTTTTCTCTTGTTCATCTGGATATTCTCATTATCCATGTAAATGTCTGATATTTTCCTGAATCTTACTTAGGTTTTTGCTGAAGTTGCATCAGCTAATTACATTTTGCCTGTAAAACAACTGATATTTTATTTTTCTCATTTTTGCTTTAAATCTGTTTTTCAATGTCCATGGTTTAAATTCTCCTGGAAAAATTTGAATGTAGAGTCCACACTTACTAATATAGGCTTACATTTTGCACCCTACACTCTAGAAAATAGAATTAAGAACTTCACACATATACATTTGCATCTGTAAGCTGGTCTTGATTAAGATGCTGGAAGCAGTTAATTAAGACCACAGCTGACTCCAAAGTTCCATCAGTGCTCTCCCCTCATACACCTGTTCCTCAGTGCTCTCCATTAGTCACAGGTGTCTCACCTTAGCTTGAATTGCAAGAGGCACAATGTTTGCTCTGCACTGGGTGCTTTGCTGCTAAAGGAACCTGGCTAATTCCAGGTGTTCGTGATCAGGATAATTTCTATGTGATTTTAGCTTTGGGGGAGGGTCAGGCATTTGCACCTGGATGTCTGGGAAGGCTTTTCCTTGGTGTTTTTATTACTAATTTATTGGTGGCTGGAGAACACACAGAAGATACAGTAAGACTGAACAAATTGCTGGTTGTGAATATGCTGGTTTTGGAGAGCAGAAGTTCAGAAAATCCTTTAAAGAGCTGAGAAAAGGAGGGAGAACAGGGTTCCCCCTGTGTACTTCAAAGTGTATCTTTCTCCAGAAAGGTGTTTCCTTCAGTGTTTCTGGCTACTAGACCTGTAAGTACGGCACCAGTAAACTGAGAGATCTGATTATTTATTTTTCCTTTTTAAAAAATTTCTTAACTTTGTGAAGGGCCTCTGTTGCTTCATGACTTTCCTCTCAAATTCAGCTGTGGTGATGACTTTTGTAAGCTGAGTGTGATAAAATCACACTGCACTGTGTTGTGGAGTGCAGAGGAAATGGTTGTTAAATGGTTATTAAATCTGTTCTTTTGTCTGGGCTTGGGAAAGCACTTTGAGACACGATTTGTTCAGCTCATGCTGGTCATTTGCTCAGAGAGCAGTGAGGACTTTCTGCTGGTTCCTGCAGTTCCCTGTCCTGCAGGATAAGCTGGGTTTCTGGCCCTTCAACCAGCAGATGCTGACTTCTGTCAGCAGAAACTAGGTCTCTAGCTGGAACTGTTTGCTTTTTATCTTCCCTTTCTTCTGGTTCTGGTGTTATGTTGATGTACCGAGTCAGACCTGTGGCCTGCTCCTCCTGTTTACCGCTGGGGGAGAGCAGATCCAATTTCCTGACTCCGTGGCTTTGATGTGGTGGGACTCTGTAGAAAGCTCGCCAGCTCCCCGAGAGGGATGCGCTCTGGGAGCGATGGCATCTCTGGACCTGCTGTGTTTGAGGACAGCTTGGAGCAAATACACGACACGACGGGTTTCGTGACAGACAGAGGCTTTCCCCTCGCACATCTCCGTGAGATCCCGGCGGGAACACACAATTGCCCGTCGCTGATGGGTGTTAGAGAGGTGGGGGAGTTATCTGGCCATTGCCAATGGAGTGGGGCCGGGCCGCGGGTGCTGCGGCCCCGGACTCGGCACGGGGAGCGGTCCGGCCCTCGCCCTCAGCGGGGTCCGGCCTCAGCGCCCCTGAAGTGCCCTTCGGGGCGGGGGCTCCACGGCAGGTGGAACACGGGGAGAGCTTCGGGAGGGGCCGTCCAGGGAGCTGGTAGAGTACTCGTCCGTGGAGGTATTTAAGGAACGACGGGACGTGGCACTCAGTGCTCTGGTCTGGTTTACAAGGTGGTGATCGGTTATAGGTTGGACTCGATTATGTCAGAGGTCTTTTCCAACCCAAATAAATCTGATTCTGTGCTGCAGTAGCCACGAAGAATGGGAAGGAATGAGGACCGCGGTCCGGGCTGAAGGGCTCGCCTCAGCGGGGAAGGCTCCGCTGAACACTTTTGTCCAGGCTCCAAGGAGCCACGGCCGGGCCGTTGCGACGGGCGGACGGGC
>VYXD01006563.1:947083-1001983 GCA_013397195.1 Hylia prasina
CTGTGTTGGAGAGGTTTATTTATCCCGTCGTTTTCGGTGACAGCCCTATCGCCCGTCCGGGGTCCTGCTGGCGACCCTCAGCCCACACCGCGGAGACGCCCTGACAACAGTCCCAATGGCTTTCCAGGCCCCTGTGAACCCCAAAATGCCCCCCAGGGATCCCCATGATGGACTGTTTCTCAGGTGTCCGTTAACAGCTGCCCCCTAAATGCCCTTCAGCTTCTGCCAGCGCCCCACAGACTGTCCTCAGGGTCTCCTGGAGTTGCCCTCGGTGCCTCTCTGAACCTCCCCGGTTCCTCTCCCCAGCAGCCCAGCTTAGCCCACCTTCCCGATGCCCGGGTTCAGACCTCCCAGGGAGCTTTACCCAACTCAGTGATCAGTGTACCCAGGCTCAGCAGGACCCCATCTTCCGTCTTTCCTTCCTTACCCTCTTTCCCTGTAAAATTTTCTTGGCGTTATGGAGGTCAGATTTGGGCTCCTAGTCCCTAGGGCTGCTCCATTTACCTGGTATTTGAATCCTTTAGGGCATCCTCACCCCATGAAGCTGCATCTCCCCTTTTCTCCTCGTGTCACAGCTGCCACAGGCTCCTTCCTCACCTCCCCATGCCCTCCCTGATCACCTCTGCACATCCCAGCCATAGCTCCTTGTCACAGTGTTCCATTATTGGTTTCCAACACCTCCCTCCTCCGTGGTCCTGTTGCACTTGGCACAAGTCACTGACTCATCTTCAGGGCTCTGCTCTGGAAGGTGCAGCCCTTGTTATTCCCTGCAGTCATTGTGTGTGCCTCCCTCAGCATCCTCCATCCTTTTTGTGCATCCTAATTTCCCCATTTCACACTCTGCTGTTTTACCTTGCTGTAAACATATAGCAATATTTATCTTCCTGTCTGATCAAGGACTGATCTTGTAGCTGGTTAGTCTTTGTTCCCAGCTTTGTCTGTCCTGCTTTGCCTTCCTGGTAAGGTAACAGTCCTTTCCACCCAGATTCCTTTGGCCCAGTCATATTTTATCCCTCTGTGGCTCGTCCTGGAACAGTAACACCGTTTTTAGGGGCTGTTACAACATTCTGTAACTACAGCCACAATTGTAGTTCTTCTGTATTGTTACTGTAAAAAAAGATGTGAAGGTTTCCTTCAACCTTAAACTGGGAGCCAGGCGTAGGGAGTTTCCCTTTTCTGTACTATTTTTATTATAGCAGCATGATTTTTCTTTGTAGCCACTAAGCTCCTGTGTAACTCTTGGACTGTTGTGTCATGTGTTTCTGCTTAGAAATACCAGGTCAGTTACTCTGTCATCACCTGCCTTGTGCTCACCTTGTCTCTGCAGCATGGACAAGCACGGTGCAGCTGTGGGGATGCAAAAGCTTGCTCAGCACTGGTGCTGCAGCTCAGTGTTGCTTCTCTTGTACTCCTAGCAAAGGAGAGTAAATGTCTCTGCATGCTGCAGTGTCTGAAGCATTATTCAAAGGGCTCTTTTTCATGCTGGCTGGTTTGCCCTGCTTTCAAACACAGGACCTGCTGTCATTCTGCTGCTCATCATTGTTTGGCTGCATTGGTCCCAGTTGTGAAACCCCTGTGCCAAAGTGCAGTTGTGTGTGAGGACTGTGATGGGGCTGCTTCCTCCAGCTGTGAGGTGCTGCTGGCACTGCCACTGGCTTCTTGGGCTGAGGCACGGTGGGGCTGGGCTGTGAGATGGTTCTTTTGACCACACCAGGAAACCCTGGAGCCCTCTAAGCCTGTTGATGTTCTATATCAAGCAGATCTCAGCTGTGCTGTGGCACCAGGTGACTTAAGCTGCTCTGCCGTGAAAAAAATAAGCCTTTTGAGATATTTTCCTATATCCAGAGTGCTGAATATTAAGAATTTGGCTTGCTGGAGATTGGATGAACCTTGGGATTTTTTAACACCACTTGTGGCAGGGGTCTCATGTGGAAAGAAAGGAAGGAAGGATGCTCTAGTCTGTCTCTATGGTAGTGTTTGTGATGAGAGCAGGGATACAAAGACTTTTCCAGTGCTGGAGTGGGAGCTCTTGCTTATAGCAGGATTTTAGAGCTGCTAAGGTGAAAGGTGCATTTTTGTTTGACTATAGCAGAACACGTCCTCCTGTCCCTACTTAATAATTTTCCCTGTTTTACATAACTTCTTGTGTCAGCATGGCTGGAAAAAGACAAAAACAGCTACTTGTATATGCAAACATAAGCATATTAAGAACAAGGATTATAAAGAGATACTGTCTACAGCTGTTAAGCCTTCTGTGTGTTAAACTGCCAGAAACCTTTGACTAAATAGTGTCAAATTTTCCAAGTAAGCCCAGGTATTATGGTATTCAGGATTGATTTGTTCTATTGCTTGTTGATGTCATTTTGGTTTGTCATTGTCTTTTCTGCATGCTGCTGCATGTATACTCTTTTCTTGCCCTGAGGGCAAGGAGCAAAGACAACTTTGTGGGTAATCATGGTTTGATGAGACTTTGAGGAGCTTGCTTCCTTTATAAAGGCACATCTAGTTCTGAATTTGTCTGTTGAATGATAGAGTGCTGACTACTGTAAGCTTTAGAAGCTGTTGGACAGGTCTGTCAGTGACAGCAGGAGACGCAGGCAGACTTTTACTGTGGCCTGAGGATATAAATCTCTTCTGACCTCATCTTTTGCTGAAGTTAGCTTAAGACCATGCCTGTAAGTACAGCTAAATCAGCATGGAAGCTGACTGTTGTCACAGCTTGAGTGTGAAATCTGTTGTGGCCATGGAATTCCTCAGAATTTACTTGTTTGTCACAGTTGCAAGCATTTTGAAGGTACGTTTTCCTTCCTCTGGTCCTGCCATCTGCTTTCCTAAGAAATATTGTAAGGTAAAGCTGATTGCTTGCTTGTAAGACCATAAAACTTCAGTGAATTTTTCCCAAAGGCCAGAGATTGTCCAACTCTGACTGAAGTAGCTTGGTGTGATCGTAGGGGGGCAAGTGGAATCATTTGGATGTTTAAGGACTGAGGTGTTGATATGCAGGGTCTAAAGGGAAATCACAGGTAACAGCTCTTCAGCTAAAAAATCTGTCCCTTGTGAGGCAGAGGGCAGGGGAAGAAAAAGTGGAAGGCTCCGTGTTTGGAAAGTGAATTATTGTGTTCTAATCTACTTACTTGCTTTTAGCTAGAAAGAATTTTGAGGCAGAGAAGAAGGTATAAGGGAAGCATTTAGCAGTCTTTTAATGATTATTATTATTTTGGAGAATAATAAAGCCTCACAAGATCAGGTAGAGCAGGTAATGTGAGTGCTCTTGTCTCAGCTGGCTGAGAAGCAGAGGCTGAATTGTGTGCTTGATCAGCCATTTCAAGACCTGACAGACTTGTACCAGCATAAGGCTTCAGAGTTCACTGCTTTTAGCTCCTCTCTGGTCTCAGGGTGGTGTTGGTGCAGCTGCAGAAATGGTTGGTCAGCTAAGATTAAGTATTTTTGAATGGATAGGAATTAGGAAAGATATGAAATGAGCTAAGAGAAGGAAGATGTGTGTGAGGAGAGGCAACAGCAGGGCCTTGCTTCCATCTCCTAAGCAGTGCTGAGACCTCAGCTGGAACCAGTCATCTCATTGTCACTCAGCATGGACTGAGGCACAGGAATATCCAAAGTGGTCCTGGAAGCTGAGGGTGTGAAACCAAGGAGCACAGCACCTTTTATAAGCTCTGACAGTGAAGTGTGCTTCTTCCTTTGAACTTGACCTTTCATTTCCAGCATCTCATTACAGTCCTCAGAAAGCTGGAGGGTGGATGAACAGGCCATCTTCCCATTTCATTCATCAGTTCTGTGGGATTTCCAGCCTGCCAGCTTTGGTATGTTGGGCTCTCAGTTTGTTTACCAGACAGGATTTCAGCAGCGTCCTTGGGTAGCATCAGGAGAACTTCTTGTTTAGACTACTTCAGTCTAAGTTCTGTTTACTTTCACAAGCAATTTCTCTGTAATGTTTTCATTTTTATAAGCATTTATCATTGCCTTGAACTTTTTAAGACAAGTTTGCAGTGTATATTTCACCAGAATTGCAAACAGAGTGAGAGCTCTCCAAACTTTCTGGGAAGCTGTCTAGCTCTGGTAGCAGAGATATGTCAAGTTCATTTATATTCTGGAAGGCAGTACAGATGAACTGGTGTTGAGCTTTATGCTGCAGTGGATGGACTGTTCAGTGTCTGAACTAGCACATTTCCCTTCTCTGTGCTGTGCACCAGGTATAGGTGATGCCTTCTGTGCTGTGGGAAGTTGTGATTCTCTTTCTGACTGGTAGCCTTGAGGTCTTGAAGCACCCTGCAGCATAAAGGCAGAAAAACAGGGGGAAGCAAAATGCAAAATGTTTCTCCTGGTTTTTGTGCAAGTTTCCAGAGCATACTATGCTGAGCCCTCAGACATATGGTGGGCAGCATGGGCAACTGAAGAAAGCTCATTTTCTTTCTTCTTGTATTGCCTATTAGATAAAATGTCCGTTTTATAGGGAAAGAAGTGTTATTTTTATTTCTGGAGGGCGTTTTAAAGTTTCCTGAGATTAGAGTGAGGAAAATGAGAGATTTATTAGTTTGAAATGCAAGTATTGAAAGAAGTATTATGATAAGAAGCAAAGCATTTCAGTAAAGTAGCATTGTAAAAGAAATAAGCAAGAAATGAGGAAGGCATTTTCAGGAATTCATGACTTAATTCATGTTCTGTCTGTGGCGTCTTCCACTAAAACATTAAAATGTCTGTCTGGTTTTGTTTTGCTGCCTTCTAACAGGCTGAAAGGGGACACTTTAGGATCTTCATGTGTCTTAAATTGTGGTGGCTTATGCTTTAATCCAGATAGAAACTGGGAACTCTTCACCTAAAAAGAGAACTGTTGAAAAAGAGGTTTTGTGATTGAACTGAAACATCTTGAGTGCAGATTTAAGGACATGAATTATTTTGGATTAATAGCATGAATATACTAGTTTCTTCTCTGAGCACCAAGAAACAGGTAGGATTTTAGGCTGTATGAACGTTTCTGTCCCTTAATCTACATTCTGTTTCATGTGCACTTCAGACTCATTTGTTCTGACACAATTTGGGAAGCCTCCCAGCACTGTTTCCACTGGTGTACTGTAAGTTTGCCTTGCTGCTGGAGAGTTTTGGATGCTGTATGACAGCAACAGCTGTTACTTCCTTGTTTAAAAAAACCCCAAAAAACAACAAACCCAAACTAAAAAATCCCACTGCACAACAAAACAAAGCACAAAACCACACGCACTTGAAGCATTTCTCATTCCTTCTAACTATAGATCAGGTTCCAAGGACTAAAGAGCTAACATTAAACTTTTCCATGTTTTAAGAGCATGGATTTACTTAGACCACATTACTAAAAAGTTTCCAGGCTACTAATTGTTTTTTCTAATAAAATTGGTGACCAAAAAGCATTGTATTGGATGCTTTGGTTTGATTGCTTTGTTTTTAAAAATAAAACTTAAGTAAAATATTTACAGTATTTTCCCCTATCCAAAACTTCTCATTACAGAAAAATTGAGTTTTTACTTTGGAAGAGTACAGGGTTATAAATGAAAACTATGAAATGTCTATCTCCAGATGACCTGATCAGGAAATCCAGCATACTGTGTGAGACCCTGCATAACTTTATCTTCTTTCATTACAAATCCAGTCTGATTCTTTCTGAAATAGCAGCTATACCTGCATATGTAAGAGAAAGAACAAGTGAGATAGAGAGTTTTTCCCTATTCCTGGAAAGCTTAAGGTTTACCCTAGGTATTGGCACAGCCTCATTGGAAATTTTGCAGCACACTACTGTCCCAAGTGAACATGTGCTCCTCTTGGAACAGGTTTTTACAAGATCTTAAATGCACCAACCATTATTTAAAGGATGTTTTATTAACTCTCCACTGAAACAGTTTGTTCCCTACTTTTTCTCCACTAAGTGGTTATTGCTTCTTGTTTCACTAAGAATTTATGTGTCTCTTAAAGACAGAAGATGCTTCTGTTCAGCATTGCAGCCCTGCAGGATAGTCATGCAGGGGTAGCTGAGCTTCAGGCAGAATAGATGAGGCAGCAGCACTCTTCCACAGCAGCTGCCATGGTTTGTGGTCCTTTCTCACATATTTTGTGTAAAACACTTCAGATAGTAATGAGCTTATCATGCATGCCCTGTTCAGCAGTGCTGCACCTCTGCAGCAGCAGTGCAGTGCTTCCACAGGGTGAGAGCACTTACATAGAGGAGGAGGAGGAGATCTAAGGCTGGCTGCCCTCTCATCCAGGAGGAAAAAGTTGGCTTGATGTCTACAACATTACTACTTCAGTTGATTAGTACAGGGTTGCTTCATTTGGTTTTAGAGGAGAACTTTTTGTTTCCCCACCATCTCATTGTTAAGTTGAAAAGTTTTACATCTGATCACTGTTCTGATGTTGTGGTTTGCCTTTTTTGAGAAAGGAAATGCCCTCTTGATCACATAATGCTTGTATCGAGCACACTGCACTCGAGACTTGCAAGCTTTAGTAAATTTATCCATGTAATTTTCCAATGAGGAGAGGTGGTACCACCCGCGGTTTCCTATAGGGAAAATGTAGATACATCTTGTATCCAATGCAAGAAATCACCCAGGGCATCCCCAGACCTGGGAACTGAGGCAGGTGGTGCAAGCTCCACCTAATGTCTTACCCTGTGGGACAGCTGCTTCAGTGGTGTTTTAATGACAGATACGTGTCTGATAAAACAGGGAGGGTGAGCTGCCTGCTCTTGGAGCTGCTCTCTGCTGAGGCAGGGCAGAGCACTCTCTAGGATGTGTAGATCTATCATTGAGGTGTTATTAAAAATCAGTGTTCTGGGAACTCAGGCCAGCCCCTTCTGTTCTGTTCAGCTGAAAGTTAACAAAACGGTGTTCCCAGGGCTGTGCTCATCTTTTTTGTTGTTGCTGGTGCTGATCAAGAAGTCTTGGCATGGTCAAAGGTATTTGCAGGACATTAAAACAGGGCAAGTGGAAAAACAAATTAAAACTTTGCAGTATCCTTTAAAAACTATGTTAAATAGATGAGGAAAAAAAAACTTAAAAGCATAGGTTGTTTAATACATAAATATGGAAAATCTGATTACACCAGTTGTTACAGATGAGATAAAAATAAATTCTAAGATACCTAAGTATTAATTAAATGGCTGAAGGCCAAAAGCTGCTTTCTGCTCTCAACCTGTTTGAATACCAGTTGGAGTAAAAGGATGAGGATTTGACTCCTTGCAGAATTCAGTAGCAGAGGTGATGGGAATCCAGACACAGTGGGAGGAAGCTGTCTTTCTTTCAGCCTCCTCAACACAAGGGCAAAGGATTCTGTTTTCTTCCTCAAGGTGTAACTTTCACTTTCCCATGTCCTGAAGTTCTCTTACTGGTACTTTCTGCTGACTTTTCCTTCCTACTTGGCCAAGGTCTCCATGCCGTTCAGCGGTGTGGGAAGGCTGGGGTAGGTTGTGAGTGTGAGGATGAGATCCCCAGCTGTATTCGGCTTGTGCTTTCCCATACGTTTGCTGTTCTGTGTTTGCACTGCTCGCACTCCCCAGCCTGGTACTTGCATGTCAAATGGCCCTGACAGCCCGCTGTGGTGAGTGCCTGGCTCCTCCTGCCTGCTGGGGAAGTGGACAGGGGGGCTTAGACACGTGGGTTTTGGTAGTAACTTGTCTTTCTGAAGGTAAATGAATGAGAGTGTGACTTAAGCTGTGGGGGTACAGGCTGCAACATTAGAGGGTTCTGTGTACAAGCTGTGATTCTAAATGAGGTTCTATTGCCGTGCCTCAGCAGCAGAGCCACGTGCTCCTGAGTTCAGACAGGGGATTCTGTGCTGGTGCATAGCTTGTGAGAGGCATGTCTCAGAAGGTTTTACAGTAGGTAGCATGTTTTGACAGCATGTTTTGACCTTTTTTGTGTATGTGGAAAATGCCCAAGGAAGGGATGNAGTTTTGACATTTTTTGTGTATGTGGAAAATGCCCAAGGAAGGGATGTAGTCATGTATATATAGTTTAGATGGCAGAAGAAAAAAGTCAAACTTTTCATGTTTGTCCCTAAATGTATAAAGTTCACATTTAATTAGTATGCTTTACAGATTTACTCCATTCCAAAATTTTCAGGTAGCTATTAAACTGTTGCCTTTTTGGCTTTAGTTATCTCTGTGGATGGATTTGAGCCCTTGTCTTCCAGCTTTGCTATAGTTTGAGTGGCATTTTGTGCTCAGTTTCCCTCTTGTGATAAATGTGTTTGGGAAGGATGCCAGGAGTCTATGGAAAGCATCCTGAGGCTTAAGCAGTTAGTGTGCCAGGAGGTGTCCAGCTCCTAACTCATCCTGAATTAGTGTACTGGTGTGTTTTTCATTCTCCCTTCTAAGTATTTTGACCAGAATATTCATCTGTTTTATCACTTTTCTTAGAGCTCTCTGACAGAGCTCATTTTACCAAGGAGCTGTGTGTTGATATGCTCTATGTTGTATTTCCTTCCCCATATACATTTTTGTGCACCTTCAAATTGTTTTTCATTTGGTAATTTGTTCACTTTAGGTCTGTGACTGTGCATCCCTTTTCGGAGAGTTGTTCATAATAGTAGCAGATGAGCCTGGTATTGAAATAAGCTGGTTCAAAGACCTGTTCTTTGTTTATTGGCTGCAACTTTAACTAATGAAGAATGAAGTGTTTGACCATTTATCTGTGTCAAGGCAAATTAAAGCCTTTTCAGTGTTTATTTGATACCAACCCTTGTTTTTACTGTGGATCTGGAGAATGAGCTTGTATTACCTGTTTCAGTAATGCTCTGCTACTCCATGGATAGGTTGCTGAGCTCTGTTCTGGATTTTTGTTGGGAGCTGCAGGGAGGCTGTGGGAGAGCTGTCAGCTATGCTTGCCCCAGTCTTTCACTGGGTGTGCTGAGTCCAGCTCATTCAGCACGGCTGGATGTTACAACAGAGAAGAATTGGGAAGATGATTGTTATGAAGGTTTTCTCAGGCTTTCCCATGTGGTTGTACAAAGGTCTGTACTTGTAACTCCCTTCATCAGTTGTAGTGCTCAGCTTCCTGTTAGTGGGCCTCTGACTGACTGCCTCAGCTTCTATTTTGATGTTTGATTCCAGCTCTGATTTTCTTCTGGAGTCTCCTTTTTTTGCAGTGTGTTCTCATAATGTCTTGCTCTTTTGATACAAGTGAAAGAAAATTAATGCAATTTTCACTTTTTCAAGAGCAAAGTGCATTTTTTGTAGAATTCTCAAACAGGACCTTGTGCTGCCCTATAGATCTATATAGCTCTCTATGTGTCCTATCATTAGAATTGCTTTACTGATCCAGATTTCCCTTCTCCAAGCTTCCTGGAGTTCATTTCCAGGGTGTGACCACTGTCTGGTGGAAGGATGTTGCTCTCAAATTAGCTTGTTAACCCCTACCCTTTTGACATTTCATGTCTTATTCTATGGGGTTGGTTAGATTTATTCCTGTAGTTTCTTTGTTGGATTTACTGTTTTATTTGATTTCTAAATATTAATTAGTTCCATGTTTATGACCATGGGGACCTTTTATGACACCAGCTACTAAAAAAACCTGTTTTGCCCACAAGTTACAGCACTCAGATTTGTACCTGCCCTAGGACTGCAAGACTGTCTGGCCACATTTCAGCACCTGCAGACCTACTCCTACCCTTTTTGCCACAGTTTACTCAAAAATCAGTGACTAGATGAGGTTGTTTGGTCCCTGTGGTTCCGTTGCCTGTAAAATCCCCTAGTAAGCTCCACATATACTTTTGCATTTTGTTTTTTCCTCTCTGCGTTTGGTGCTTTGTTTAGTCAATTATTTGTTGTTTGGCATCAGTGTTTTGTGGTAGCTACAAATAAAAACTGTGTGTCCAAAAGTTTTTACATTCTGAAGACGCATGATAAACAGAGATGTCCACATGCTGGGGACTTCAGGTTTGGGATTCTTTAGTTGCTGTTCAGATAGTTTTGTGTCATTTTGCTGTTACCTTGCACATAGTTCTTTTTCTGCATTGGAAAGACTTGTCAGTAGAGCATAATTCTTGTTTTAGAGAGCTGCACTGAGTAATTGCCCCTAAGAATATGTTATGATCTCAGCAGTGAAATAAGTTGCATTGTTCTTCCTCTGTCTCTATCAAACATGGTTTGGAGCCTCCTTGTGCTGAGGGACACTTGCCAGCCTGACAGCTGGACATGCTTGATAGTCACCCTCAGTCTGGCTAATAGGGCTTGTTTTCCAGATTAGGAAATTAGCTTTATCAAGAGCTCTACTTCCAAATGGGGCAATAGGTTTAAGCTTCAGGAAAGGATTGTCTGCTCCTGTGTTTCACTTGATGAGCAGTACTGTGTGCAGGAGAACAAGGGATGTAATCTGAATGTAGCTGAAATCTGACGTGATCCTTCCTAACTTTTAGTAGAATCACTCATGTTATCAGTGTAGAAAGCACTTAATCTGTGTAGGCTGTCCCTGACCTCCTGACATGGGTTACTGGATGCAGAGACACCTCAGATGAGCAGTGATGCCAAAACCACAACTGTGTCCTGCTGGTTTTTTGAGCAGCTCCTGTTAATTTTCTGGCGTCTTGTTCTTACAAGGCCGGAAGGGGAAACAGGGAAGCACAAGGCTCTCTTTTAAGTTCTTTTTTTAAGTCCTCTGAGTTGTTTGAAACCATTCCTGTTGAGGTCAGTGGCAAAACTTTTCTTTTGTCAGTTCAGGATTAGGCCTGAACCCTGCACCCGTTTTGACAGGAGAAATTTGAGAACACATTATTGCTCTTCCTAAATGTCAAGTTTTGAAGGGGGATGAGCTGGGGGGTTGGGTTGTGTATTGCTTGCCATAAACTGAGTTTTTTTTCTGCAGGAAGTTGCTGTTCTTCAAGGCCAAAGATAAATACTAAAATGTTAGAAATTTCCTAGGCCTTGCCTTTCAGTTATCTAATCTTGTTCTTTTCAGACTTCTTAAGACACTCTGCTATGTGCAATGTTGTTTTGAATTGTTGGTTTGTTCAGTAACCCTTTTTACACTGATTTACAATATGATAAAAGCGGTCAGCATTGAAACCAGTAGCACATCATTTTACACTTGATCCAAGAAGATAATTCATTTTTTCATAGTGTTACCTGCCCATGGAATGCCATGCTACAGGACACAACGCTGGAAAGGGACTCAGCTGGATAGAAAACAGCCTGCATAGTTCCACTGCAAACAATTTTAGTATTTATCCTGGATAGGATGCACATAATTAATCCTCATAATGTTTCAGGGTAGTAGCTTTTCCCGTAGGATGCAATATATGATACTAAAAATAGATTTAACACTCTCTTTTCATTATGGGAGAAGCAATTTCACTTTTATCTTGATGAATTACATGCCCAGTAATCTGATCAGAGTAGCTCTTCAATTAAAAATCTGTGGAGAGGCTGGGGAGCAGAAGTAACTGTTCACTCCCCCCCTTTTATTTCATTTGTGTCACTTTGCAGTCAGGTCCTTTCCCCAGTTCATTTTCTGCAGCTGCATTCCTCTGCAAGTAACAAGTCCTTTGGCTGTAAAGTCAAAATAGAGGAGGAGAAAGGCAGCGATGTCTGCATCATTTTATAAAGTCATCTTGATCTTATCTCCAGCCCTTTCCGCCCAAACCCACCAAACTGTGCTGAGCTGAGTGCCTATAAATAGCCAGGCTGTTCTCGTGCAGAGATGGGCAGCACTGAACCAGAGGCGTGTTTGCTGTGAGCAGAGCGAGCGCTCCTGCTCTGGCCATTCATGTCTGAGCTGGGTAGCTGTGAGGTTTTCTATAGATAGAGCCTGGCAATGACAGGAGCTGCTGTTTAGAGCAGGGCAAGGTGACCTCTGCAAGTGTTGCCTTTTGGGAAAAAAAAGGGGGAGCAAAAAAAAGAGGGTTTAAAAGAGGAATGGAGGAATGCATGTCTTGTGCAGAGGTGAGTGAGCCCAGCTGAGATGAGGGAGCAGGTGGGAGTGGTGGGAGCTGAGGGAAAGCAGAGGCATTGTTTTGCTTGAGAGTTACTGTGCTGGTGGGCTGGGCAAGAGTTTGGCTAAAGTGCTGCTGCCTGAGCCTGGGCTGTATAAGGGCTCTGGCTGACCCCAGTTTAACCATAGCTGCAAATAAACATAGCAACAGATCTCAGAAATCTCCTCCTGCAAGTTGCTGTTTTTTGATCAGCCTCCTGACTGACTTGATAACTTTGGGCATTTCATCCCAGGAGTCTTCCCCCGCATTTTTAGTTCCTCTGATTTTGCTTTAGGGCTTTTCAGAGTTCAGTAGCTGCTTTCTCTGTCTCATTTTTTATTTATATGTCTTTTTTTCCAGGGAATGGAAAAATCACTCCATGTTTCTGTCTTAAGCTGGAAAATCTCCTGCTACTTTCCCATTTTCTTCCTTATAAAAAAATGAGTTACAGAAATATGTGATTTCTTTAGCGTGGTAATTTGGATGCTGGTACTTTACATTCCTCTTTGATACTCAGGTGCTGGAGGTTAAAATAACTTGTGAGAGAAATAGGTATTTTAGTGGGTTTCCAAAGAGTTGGTGAGTGGTGTTTGTTCCACCTGACAGATGGGGGATGGAGACACACAGAGTAAAAATTGCTTTATTTGCAGCTCATAAAAAGTCCATGGCAAAGTAGGAGCATGAGTGCATCTTTCCTGGTTCCAGACGAGTGCCTTCAGCTCTGGCCTTGCCTTCAGGGTTGTTTCAGTGAGGGATGGTGTTTGATCAGTCTTTGCTCTCCATTTTCTCTTATGCTGAAGCTTCAGCTAAGATAATGTCTGAATTTTGGATTATTGACGTAACACCAACTCTAAGGCGATTTAACATTTGTTTCTGGGTATTGCTATAGTGTGTTTAACTTCTGGACCCTAAATCCACTCGCAGATGCTTTATGGCTTCTTAAAGTGTATTCCTACTGCTGTGGCCTGTGAAAACAAGGGCCAGGATGCCTTTCAGTGACTGCTTCAGAGCTGTGGGGAGCTAGTGTGGGAAACAGCCATTTTGTTGTAGGAGCTTAATCCTCAATTGTGCTTTTTTGTTTGCTCTTTTCATTCTGCTGGAGTTTGGCAATTCCCACTTGAAGCAGGCACACTAAGTGGTGTTTGCCTGAGCACTGGCAGGTATTTCTTCCAGTGTACAGGTGCCTTTGGGAAACAGACCCCTGGGAAGCATTGAGGCCTGGGGTTTGCCAACCTTGGAGCTGGCCAGGGCCCAGCATCCAGGGTAGACGATGTTCTTGCCGGAGACAGGACGGCTCTCCCCCTTTTCTGGTTCCCAGCACAGTGGAGGAAGATTGTAGTGGCTTCTATATCCGAAGCTCTCTTTAGGATCTGTTGCAATGCAGAGCCTGCTCTTCCCAGCTGATTTGTCAGTTGAGGCTTCACCATGGTGGTCCAGACCATGTGATCTCTCGGGGCAGTTTGAGGATAGCTCAGTCTAGCAAAAGAGAAGCATATACTGTCAGACGGATGTTTCTCCTTATAGTCAGCATTTTTTTCAAAGTGGTTTTTGAGGAAGCTTTGAGCTTGGCAAGGGCCAGTGTATGTTTTTGGAACGAATTTTGATACGTTCCACTAAAAGCACACATTAGAAATATATATAGTATTTTAAAAGTAAGTTTAATGCCCTGCAAAGGAGTTCTAAAATGAACTAAACCCTGTGGATCAGTAAGAGTATTGATTTTGTGTGCTGTAGTAGCCCGGCGGTGTCCATTTGGTGGTGTTTGTGATTGATACTTATCAGACCTGACTGTTACAAACCTGAATTCCACTGAGACCTCTGGTATGATAAAGCTGTGTCATTTTCCTGGCACCAAGATACAGAATAACCTGTCTTACAAGATTGTCAGACCATTTGTGTCCTTTGTTTTGACTGTTTATCACGTTGGGCTCTCTCAGCAAGAAGTAGGTTCCTGTGACTCTTCTAGGGAGAGAAGTAGGTTTCTTGTGGTACCAAGGCATGACAGAGCACTGCTTATATCCTAAGCAGTATTACAGTCAGGAATTTGGGGTGGACATTCTGCCCTGACATTTTTGCCCTTTGTCTTTCTGAGCTGCAGTTTTTGAGATTATTTTCATGTAGCTGTTGGTATTCGAACGTGAATGAAGTGCATGTAGATTAAATCCATACTCCTACATATGCACAGTATTTGAACATATGAGCCTGTATATGCTGGTATGTCAGTCTGGTTATAAAGCAGTTAAAGAAAAAAAGGCAGTGTGCATAGACAGTTTTGGCACTGCAGCCCTGGGAAATGGCAGCTGGCCAGAGAGTACCGAGGCAGGGCCAAGACTATCTGAAGAATACCAAATGCTGATGTTGGATCTAGCTCCTTCTTTGCACTGGTTTCACTCTTTACCCCCTGGGCTTGCAGCTTGCCACCTCTGTGCCAGGTAGATGCTGGTTCACAGGGCACAGCTGGAGGTAGAGACAGATATCCTGGGTGTGTATGTGCTGGTAATCAGATGCCAATTAAATGAAAGGTGCAATTCCCTGCAACTGAAATCTGACCTCGGTGAGTTTAACTGTTGCATTCCCTGAGTCACTGTTAGATTTTAAATGCTCATTCAGTTTTAAGTTATTTATCTTCTTTGGTATCACGATAGCACTAGAGACAAGGGTAAAACCGCACCGCAGTGTGGCTTGTGTGCTCCTGAGAGTTTTATCTTGTGAAGGCTGCTCAGTTTTGCTGAATGAATCTGTGAAACACTTCCAGCAGAGGGCACTGAGGTTATTGGTCTCCAACTCCAGTTGTTCCCCTAGGAGTGTGTGCTGGGGAAGCAAAAAAAGTGCCTGTCAGTAAAACCTGTGCTTCACCCCTCTCCTCTGCTGCTTTTGTAGACTGTCATAAAAGAGGGGATGCTGATGAAGCAAACCAGCTCCTTCCAGCGCTGGAAGAGACGATACTTTAAACTGCGAGGACGAACACTCTACTATGCAAAAACTGCTAAGGTAAGGTCCTGACAGTACCTCTGAGGCCAAGGAAGGAAGTCAGTAGAGGGGCTTTGGAGGCAGATGGGTGTCAGCAGGGAGGCAGCCCTCAGCAGAGAAAAGAGGCTCTTTAGGCACTGGTCTTCAAGCTTTGTAGCTACTAGAAGATCCTTGTTATGCCTCACACTTGGAAATCCTTGGTTTTGAAGTGAAGCATCATATGGACCTGTGATACTGATTTTTCCACATTTTTTCTCCCTTTGGTGCATGTTGTTAGGGAACGGACTCTGAATCAGTAGAAGGAGGAGATTACAAATGAAAAGAGAAAGTGCAGTAGACAAGCAAGGCTAGAATTTATCAAATCAGAGCTGCTATGCATCTGGGTTAGTATGTTGATAATGAACTATATATAAAACTGCCTCCTTTCACAAGAACAAAACCTACAGTTATTTTGTGTTCTTTTTAAATAATCCTTTAATAAAAATAAAGTCATTGTGTTCACTGTCTGAAGACAGGCCAGAGTGATCCCCAGTGTATGGAACTAGACTTGCAGGTCATTGATGTTGTTGGTGCTGTGTCTTTCCTGCAAATAATAAAAGGCTGTGATATGGAGCACGCTAGGCGGACTCCCTTTGACTGTGCTGCTTATACATTCGATTCAAGAATTTATTGAGATTTTGAATTTTTTCTTTCCAGTCCATTATTTTTGATGAGGTGGATCTGACAGATGCCAGTGTAGCAGAATCCAGCACAAAGAATGTCAACAACAGCTTCACGGTAGGACTTTTTGCATTATTTTCTGTTCTTGCCTCTTTTCCCCACATCCTATCTCTTTTGCAGAGTTGAAAAACATCTGAACAATCTTCACAGCATCTTTCACAAAAATAAAAATAATAAACTTACTTTTCTTTACAATATGATAACTCATATTTGTGCATGTTGGAAATTACCTCAGGTTACTATGTGTTGTGCTAAGACCTGGTGCTCAAGGATTTTCTTCCCTATAAGCTAAGAGGGTTTGACAGAACCTGTTTGCACAGTGGGACAGAAAAATTTGTTCTACTGAGGGAGTTAGAGGTGATGTTCATGTTTATGCTGGAGATCTTGCTAAAGGAATTGAGTTTTTCCCATAGGCATTAAAATATGTAAACTTCTTTCTCTGACTTTGTGTGTGTCTCTGTGTGTGTTTATATATGCATGCTATATATAGTGGGAAAGCAAAAGGAGGAACAGAAAGAAATAGCACAGAAATAACTGTGGGATTGGTTCAGGATACTCATTAGATGTGGAATGTGTGCTAAGTAGTTGCAATCTGGAAATGTGGTAGTGTTCCTGCTTCATTTTCTCCAGGCTCAGGAACTAGGAGGAAAAATTACTGTATTTCTAAGGTGCAGGTGTTCTGCAGGCTCCAATTTGGGGGAGCACCTGGTGTGCAGAGAAAAAGCCAGTAACGTCAGCCCTGCAGAGTGAGTGTCGAGCTGGTGAGCAACAAACCTCCACACAGCTCCTGAGGGGCTCACAGCAGAGGAGAGGGAGGGCCTGGGGAAAGGAAGTGTTGCTCTAAGGCAAGGTGAAGAGGGGAGCAATCCAGGTGGAGGGAGGAATCCCTCCTGGTCCTGCAGGTGGTGACCAACACTGAGCAGTGTGCCTTGTACTGCAGCAGGAGTTATTTGCTGCTTTAAACATCTGCCAAAGGACATTTCTGTTGTGTAGCTGTAGCTTTTGCTTTGCAGTGCCTGTGTCCAGATAAAACCCCAACACCTTCCCAAAGCTTGAAAACACTTCTACATCCAGAGTTGGATAGGTAGGCACAAGGCACATCTGGGTATGGTAAGTAAATATTGATATCAGGTGTCAATGTGAGAGAACAGAGAGAAGGTCTATGCAGTGACTTGAGTAGGGGATATATTTTCAAGAATGTGATGTTATTCACCTGTTAATAAAGCATTTTATCCTGGATCTTGCTTCAGATTTCTCAAGTATAAAGAAAGACTGATTTTTCAGATAATGTACTGTTACTGTGCTGCTTACTATTGTAATTGGGGGAGATCTAATATCCATCAGGAAGACTGCATCGGGGACAAAAGGAAGTAGTGTATTTGCTCTCTCAGGTTGCCCCGTCTGAGTCAAAGACTGAGGAGTTATTTCCAAGACTCTTGTATCAGGCTCTGCTATTCCCTGCCTTACCTAGCTGATAAAAGGTAAAGGATTACCTTGAAATTCAAGCAAGTACAGTTTGCACTGTCTCCAGCTGAGCAGTGTATCATTGTGCTTAGGTAAAATCAAGACAAACATGTTTCCTCTTAATTTCTATCTGTGCTTTCTATTGTGGCTTGTGGAGGTGCTTGATTCATTTACCTTGGGCTCTAAAAACACTTATAAAATCAGAAGGTGGCCTAGTCTTGCTGCTGTTTGCTCTGTTACATCATTGCTGTCAGTGCTTTGAGTTCCTTACAGTCATGCAATTTGTGTTGGTTTTCTTTGAGACCACTCTGCTTCCCCTTTGTATCTTTCTTTCTAAAATTCAGAGTTCTTTGATGCATTTTTTCCCTGTTTCAAATCAGTGGGTCATATGATTTGATTTTTTCTCCTAAACTGAAAATATGTAGCATTTGGTGCTGTAAGCAGAGTTTTTGAAGTTCTGGTTTTCTTTTTGGTTTTCTGTTTTCTTCAGTGGGGACTGGTACTTGTGGATTTGTAAAAGAATGGTTTCTTTCTGAGAAAACTCAGCCTCTGTCCAGGCATCTATACTGCCTAATGTATAGATTCTGCAGGTCAGGTTGCCTGAATGACACTCCTAACTTCCTGAGATAAAGACAAGCAACAAAAACGTCAGATAAACCACTTGGAGGAACAATGTGTGTCCAAAACAAAGAGGTAATAAGGGCTGACCAGTCAGAAGAGCAACTGTTGAAAGTACATTGAGGAGTGCGGGGAGGCAGCATCATGAGAGGAGAAAACCAGAGCATAAAGTCAGGAAAGGTTGTGCTGCATGGATAGAAGACTAAGGTTAAAAAATAGCTGCCAGTAAACCTCTTACATAGTACATGACTGACAGGTAATTTGTTTGCTCTCAGCAGGAAGGGGATCAAGAAAAATGAGTTTTAAGACGCGGACCTCTTCCTCTAAAAGAAGTGTGTAATAACAAATTTCACTGTGGTTTACTTGGTTGATCTTGCATAGATTTCTTCAGTAAGTGTATCCTGTTTGCAATGGGGACAGTTTTCCGGACTGCTAGCCAGAGTTAATGGATAGATGACTATAGAATGGGCTTGGGAGCATGTGACATGGGGCATTTTTGAGCCTACGGTGTTGTACAGCTCCATTCCCTGATGTGTAACAAAAGCTTTATGTTTAGCTTTGTTCCTTTAGGTCAGGCAGTGTGGCTGCAGAGATATTTAACAGGAAGCCTCTGGGAACAAATCTTGTAGCAGTGCCATGCCAGAGTGCTCTCCTCTCATTAGGCCTCTAGGTGTTGTATTTGCTGGTTCTGTCTCTATTGCTGTTCTCTGCCATTTCTGTTCTTGAGAGTCGTCTGTCTACAAGGTATATTCTTCTGGGATGTCTGGGCTGTCACAGTCTGGGCTTTCCATGCATGATCCCTTGGTACATGGTGCATGGGTCTCTCCCCAGTCTTTTCTTAGGGTTGCTGTCTTGCCTAGGGCTTTAAAGAAGATCTGTTGTGGCACAAATGCAGTGGTGTGTTGTTCTTGTAGTTCAGGACCCTTTATTTCAAAGAGCAGTCAACTTTTAGCCTGGACTCTTGCCATCAGTGTGTGCTCTGTTGTATTCCTAACAAAATAAGAGATCAGCAACATTGAATGGGTGAGGTCAGGGCCTGGTCCTGATTTCTGAGCAGTGCTTAGCTGTATCCTCAAAACCTCTTGTGATTTCTAAAAAGCAGATGATTTGGAATCACGCTGGGTGCATTGGTCTCTAAGTGAGACTTTAGCTCTTTCCATGAACAGTTTTTTCTTTGACAGTGCACTTTTGCCATAATGTGATTTGTTAAGGTGCCCACATGATGGATTAGCCTGCAGTTCTGTAAGGAACGTTAAAACAAAATCTGCAATTCTTTAACCTGGAATAGTGTTTTCTCAAGATGGTGCTGGGAAGCCTAGGTTTTACTGATCTCTATCTCAAAATAATCAGCTTTACCTATGTCATGAACCTGAGCCATCCCTCATGCCTGTTCTCCCCTGTGACACCTGCAACATCAGGGGGACACCAATCACCTTCTTGCCTGTTGCTCAGGTCAGTGCTTTGCCACCACAGCTGTCCCCTCAAAAGTCTTTGAAAACACTTTGGATTGTCTCCTTTGGCCCAGTTTTGTGTTTGTGTGGTGAATAAATTCTTCCACGTCAGACCTGGTGTGTGGGTTGAAGATCTGCTCTTTTCTAGAAGGTGCCAAGTGAGTTAAAACCATCACAGCCTGCCTGAACTACTTTCAGTGTAGTTAGTACAGTTAAAGAAGTGGTTCCTTATCAGTTCATTGACCCTTTCCTGCTTTGTGGATGATTTGTATAAAGATAAGGTATGTATTCTTGAATGCTAGTCAAAAATGCCTATCATTGTCAGGAGAGGGCCTGGAAAGGACATCATATCTTCCCAGGTACACATTTTGTATTCCAGTATGATTCTCACATGGTGGTTTGGTAAATGTTTTCCAGTTATTGCTACCAAATGGTGGTGTGGACTTTCACCCTCATTCACATAACGTGAATTACAACATTTACTTCTTATCTCATCTGATTCAGAGCTTTGAGATCCCATAGGAGAAATATCCTCTCTGCGGTGAGGGAATTTTGTGTAGCTTTGTTTCTTCTTTCTGATGCTTTGGTGAAACGGAAGCTTGTTCAGAGCACATTTTTGAGTGTCAGGAGCCATGGTCGTGACTCCTCCTCCACAGTTAAAGCTCTTCACTGGAAGAGGTGGAGTTTGAGCTCCTGAGCTCCTGTAAACCCTTTTCTGTTGGGAAGTACCTCTCAGCTCAGCCGCAGACAGGAAACAGCATATTATTACAGTCAGCGCCTGCCTCTCCACTTCATTGCCGTCAGAAGGAAACTTATCCCAGCTCCTCCTTCAGCAGGCAGCTAATCAGCTTGTGGCAAGTGGAATGTAGCTCAGAGAGACTGACCACAGATGAGACTAATCCTATTAATTGCATGTCAAGCAATCTGTTTAGGTTTTTTCCTGAGGGAGTGGGCTGCTCTGGACACTAGTTTAGAGGAAGATTGAACGTGAAAGGTAAGAGCAGGATTGTGAGTTTTCTGGATTGAGCACTGGGAAACATGGCACCTGTGCCAACATAACAGATATCAGAAGCTCAGGTTTTTTGGAATACATTTGCTATGAGCTCTTGCTCTTCAGGTGTTCTCTCCTGAGTGGATTTATGCAGATGTATTCTCTAGAAGAGCAGTAAAGGGAAGTGTGCCTGTGGTGCTGTTGGAAATGCTGCACCCAGTTAGAAAATACTGTTTATTAACGGATGATTCACCCTGACCAATGTCCCAGGAGAGAGGAAGTATTCAGGTTAGAATAATAAGTCTCTTACAGAGCACTTGCATGACTGGAGGCAACAGTGATATTGTGGTAGGCTGAGGAGCAGGGAGTTGCTGGTGCCCCTGAATGAGAGAGTGCAATCATCTCTGCGAAGGAGTATGGATGTCATTCTCCAGCTGTATGGATGCCTGAGGTCTGCTATGATTTATTTCATATTATAACCTTGTTAAATAGTACTGACTCTATTCAGCAGCAAAGTTGCCAGTCTTTGTCTTGTGAAGTTTTACATTACTGATCTCCAGAGTGTGTATTTTTGCTGTATTGTCCCAGGGCTTACTGATGGTGTGAGAAATAGCATGAATTTTCATTTCTGGGTAAGTAACCTTTCCTATAAACAGAGGACAAAGTGCTTGAACTTCGGTAAAAAATGGAAGTGCTGACAGTCCTTCCTGATGGGGAGAGTGATTGTTGATGTTCGCAGTTCATTCACAATGAAGTGAAAGTGCCTTTGCCTCTTTATTGCTTTGTGTCAAGTTGAATTATTTGTGTAGGTGCTTTTAAATTAAATTATATTATTTTCAGCGGAGAAGGCAGTGAAGTCTTCTCTGAAGAGTTTGGTTTTGAAAGAAAATAGTGCTGCTGGAGCTACAGAATGTTTGCTGCTCCTGCCTAGCACAGGAGCTGTGTGCCTGTGAGGCACTGTTGGAACAAGAGGAACCCAGATCAGCCAGATCAGAGGTTGGTTGTGCTAGTTTGAAATACAGGCTTCAAGAAAGAGCATATCACTTATTTTTATGAGGAGAAAGAATATAAGAACTTTAGTTGCAAGCTGTTTGCAGGAAGTCATAGTTGAACTTCAAGCTTCGGCTGATAGAGATCAGGAAAATCTGCATGGTTTGACACTAGCACAGATTCTCAGAACTCCCCTGTGTGGCCTCAGCCCTCTGAAGAAAATGCAGTTGAACATATGCTCCAGAGAGTCACTGGGCTTCTTAGCAAGGGAGAGGATTCTCCTCCCCTGCTTCCTCAGCGGTGGACCCAGAGAGAAGGCATCAGCTGGGCAAAAAGACTGATTAATTTGGAGATGGTGACACAGGCCAGTCCCAGGTGTCCTGAATTCTCACACAGTCATGGATTGCCTTGTTAATGTTTGGAAAAGAGAAAGATTAGGAAAGAAGAACTTCTGAAGGTTGGTTCTTTCTTCGTTGTTTTTAGACTCTCGTCTCTAAATTGGAGCACATGTTGGAAATGCAGTTTTGCTGGGGGTTGTTGTCTTTTCCACACCCATGTGTGTACACATTCAGGAATTGTACACTCTTTGCTAGTGCTTGTACTGTGTTTATATTGGCAGCTACTAGAATTTCCTTTATAAGCAAGTGAAAAGATGAGTAGAGCTGTATATTGCCGTGCCTAGAATTGCTCTGCTGGTTTTTACCTTCCTTCATTAAGTGCAGTTCAGTCCCCATTTCCTGTCAGAACCGCTGCAGTTTCAAAATACTTTGCTATTTTAGTAGTTTGTAATCCAGAGTTCAGTGCAGTTTTTTTCTCCTTGAGAAAAGGCCCTTTGGTAAACAGACCATTCTGAGTCACTGTTAGTCAGTGAAAATAGTCATATAAAGTCCTTTCATGTCAAGGATTTTTGAGACTCTTAATCCAGCCTCCTGTGGGAGTTGGTCATTAGTTTGCTGTCACAAAAGAAGGAAAAATTTGGAGAAAAACTAGCAAAAAGAAGATAAACATGGAAGAAGAGTTAGAGTCTGGAAGAAGTTGCTGAGGGTGGAGAGATCTGGTGATTGCTACTGTATATTACGGGGTGAATCAAAAATATGCAGGAGGTTTTGAGAGAGGTGAAACTTCTGTAAGAAGAAGTTAGACTGAGTTTTAACTGTTTTGCTGTGGGACAGGATAGACAAGGAGCTGAAAAGTGAAGGAGACTGTGAAGAGCTTTTGCTTTCCTAGAGGGAAGTTTACAATTTCAAAATCATATCTGCCCTTTGTGCCTGAGCACTGGAAACTTTTGTTTGATAATCTCTTTGCTCTTTTTAACTGTCATGCTGAACTGGGCTTTCACCTACCTTTGTGAGCAAGACTGCAGATTTCACCGTCTTCTCCCGTTCCAGGTGGGGGCACAAAGGCAGAAGAATGTGTGGTCATTTGAGAATATGTTCAGCTTTACATGGAAGCTGCTCTAGAAGGAAAAGGCTCCTTTTTATGCAGGGAGAGGCTTGCTAGCATTACTTGCAGAAATGCTGCCTCCCTATTTCTGGTGCTTGTGAATGGTGCATGAATAGGACTTGTCTTAGCCTGGTAGCCCAGTGTGAAAGCTCTTGGGTTCCTCAAGCTGCTGAAAGCTATTAATTTCCTTTTGTGCTAGCTACCAGCCTCCATTCAACACTGCTGAAGTTAGGGGGCTGTGAGAAGCTGCTACAAACAATAAGCTCTCAGTAATAGGTCATTTTCTTACCACTGACAGGATCTTTTATTGCCCAGCGCCGTGATTTACTGGATGCCAGCCTTGCCATGTGTGAGCCCACTGAGACAGCAGCTCTACCACTGGGGAACAGTCCTGTCCCTCTGTTCTTCATGGGTTTGCTTCTGTTTGAGTGAGTGGGAAGCTTTCTCTGAAATATCCTTTACCTTCCTAAATGGGCTGCCCTTTCTGAACAGAGCAGTTCTGTTTAGGAACACTTCCTGGCAGGACTGTGTCCTTTGGAAAACAGGTAAAGATGCATGTGCATCTGCTTGCATGAAGTGGAGGGTGTCTGGGTAATGGAGCTGTGCTAAGATGCTTTGGCACTTGGTACAGACACCCTATCCACTCCCATTGGGTGCTGCTCCATCCTTGGAGATCTCTAGGGATTAACAGACCTGAACTACCAGGATAATTGCATTTCTCAGCTGCTAACAGTGGCAAAAACCTTGCATGCTCTAGCTTTTGACATCTGTTAAATTGTTGCTAAAGCCTTAAAATCCTCTTCTTGTCTGTGCTCCTGTTACCAATTGCCAAGAATAGGAATGTGCCTTGTTTAGGAACAGTTTCCAGAAGCCTGTAGGAATGTGACCCTGGTATGAGAGATGATAATTTTCCCAGGGATAACGCTCTGTCTGGTCTAGTTTCCCGCTGCAGCATGGGGGAGGATAGGGACTGGGAGAAATCCCAGATGGAGGGTGAGCACGAGTTGAACTTGACCTGCGGCACAGCAAAGCGCAGTGAGTGCCAGCGCTAATGCTCAGAGAAGATGCACTGCTGCCCTGGCTCTGGAGGGACAGATTGCAAGGTGCGTGAACCTAATAATGTCAAAATGGTTCTAAAGACACCACAACACGTGCTGGACCTGCTTTCCTGTGGAAATGAGCTGTCCTGGATTTTATAGATTGAAAAAATGAAGGTAAAACAGCCACATGGAAGCTGGGGATAAAATAGCTGGTATATTGTGAACAGAGATTTGGGCACTTACGGCTTTGAGGAAAATCTTGTTACTGCTATTTTTTTAAAAAAAAGGAAAGGAATTTGGCACAACTGTAAGAACATTAATGGCTTGTTTTATTTGGTGGAAATGAGAGTTTCCATGGGTGGAAGATGGTCATTTTAGCAGGAAATTAAGATCTTGCACTATAAAAAAACATACAAAATTGGTGTATTTTCTCCAGTGTTACATAAAAAGCTATTTTTTCTTTCCCATGTCATCCGGGTTTTGGGAAAGAGAATTGGTGTAGTTCTAGAGAGCTCTAACTGACCTCTGCAGTGAGTTAATGGGACTGGATTTGTTGGCAAATTGGGTGAAAGCTGAATTGCAAAATAGAATAGGGCTACAGTCTGTGGAGGAAGGCAAGGCTTGGACCCTTATGAGTCTCTGATACTCATATTATTGCTCTCTTCCAAACTGTAGAGACCTACTAAAATCATACTGACTCACTGCCTGATGCTGAGCTCCACATTGTTTCAGAAACAGACTTCATTGAGACAGGCATTAAAGATTTTAAGTGTTAAGAACTGGCTTGAATCTCAGATTTGTGTTTTCTTCTCCCTTTTTCACAGTCTTCTTTTTTGTGTATTTGCTGAGGGAGTAGCATTTGCTAATCCACACTTAATCCATTTTGCCCTGTGTGAGTTCAATAATGGTGTTTGAAACAGTGGATTTGCTGGTTTGTGAACCTTGCTGATGAATACAGGTGAGGTGTTTTACTGTATTCCGGTGTTCATCTCACCACTGCTGTTGCTGAAACAGCTGAAGTGGAAAATTGGCTGGGTCCTCATTACAATCTCACCCAGTTTTCCTTCCTGAGTCTTGGGCTCTCAGGATGCCAAGATCATTCTCCACCATACAGAACAGGCACAGCAGTTAGCTACAGGTGGGGGATGGATTCCCTGCCTTTGCCATATATGATCAAACTGATGGTTTTGCAGCTTTTTTAAAAGTTTTTTCTAGTTTCTAGGTCTCTAAAGCTCCAGAAATTCCTGTTGTCTCTGTACTCAAGTCATCAACTGTTTGGAATAATGCAGGATCTCTTAGGGGGATTTATGGCTAGCACCTTTGAATGTAAATCTGTATTGGAACAGGATATGAGTAAAAGGAAGCAGTCAGAATGAGCAGGTGTTCTCATACCCCCATTCTGAGAAATGTATACATCAGGAAAATTATATTTAGCAAAGTTCAATGTCCCTCCACCCCATCTCCCCCCCGCAGCATTTCTTCTGTCAGCTGTGTGATCTTAATTTGCTTTGCCATCTTTTGTGGTCACTGAGCTCACCAGATGTACTCTGATAACAAACAGTCCCAGGGCATGCTTGGCTAGACTGTCACTTTGTTGCTGAGAAGTTTCTGGGCAGCCAGAAAATGCCCCAGGTGAGCAGAGCTGATAAAGTTGTCTTGGGTGGCCGCAAGACAAGAGAATGAAGTTTATGCTCCCCTCCAGCTGTTGGGGAAGGGAAGGTTGCTCAGTACAACAAAGGGTGAAGTATATCAGATTTCTGTTTAAAATTTGGTCTAATATAGGAGTCTTTTTTGGGCTGCCTTTTGAATCTGATTATTCACAGCTGTTCATCAGGGAAGGACATCCAGGGACATTAGTCCATTTTTAGAACATGAAATGAGGAGTTTTCTTTGGTTGGCTCTGTTGTTTGTTAACTGGCTGGATTTGAAATGTCAGTAAACTGGTGTTAGTTTTGGACAGGGGAGTGTGGGTCCACATGAGAGGTGGGGGTTAACAGCTGCTAAGAGGAAATGGGCCATGTGAGAGAGAGAGAAAGGAGATAAAGCTGAATTTTCAGTGTTAGGAGTGTCTGTGTTTGCACAAGACAGCCAACGAAGGCATGGTTATTTTCAGATTTAGGTTTTTTTAGGTTTAGAGTGGGCAAGCTTGAAAATTGAGAATTTCTCTAATAGACTTGAGATGACTCATGGAGGGCACATAACTACGTCCTGGGGACCTGACTATCACCCCCAGTTCTGCAAAACGTATTTCTGGGTTTCATATGCAGTGAGAAGTTTGTAATTAACCTGTATCCTGATTTGAAATGTCTTTAACCCTTCCTGCCATTCCCATGTGTCCTTATGATTCTCCAGGAGAGATTAGAGGGATTGGCAACCTTTTTTCCCCCCATGACTGTGGAGCTCTTTTTTCTGGTCAGGATTAGGTGTCAATCATATCACCATGTGATATGGTGAGCGCTGGGCACCCAGTTTTTACTAAGGAGTGAAATCTAAAAAATCACACCCAGAAGTTCAGTAGCATTTAGGATCAAAAAAGTTTTTAATACTCACTTTTTAGGCAGAACAAACACTTTTAATTTGCATAATTGCTCATATCTAGACACAGTTCTGAGCTGTTTTGGGGCAGGAAAGCTCAGAGTTCTGCCAATCCCTGAACAAGCCAAAAATCTATGAGATTTAAAAAAAAAAATCTGAAGACTTTTTTATTGTTTTTGGAATTTTTTTTAACTCGTAGTAGGGCAGCCCTCATCCTAACTTCAGAAGCAGTTAGATCGCTGTTTTCATGCTCTCTGTTTATGAGAACGAGAGGTCACTGGATGACATTACTGCTTTGTAAATTTAGAACAAATAAAAGGAAATGCTACTTCACCTAGTGCGTCGTCATCCTGTGGAATATACTGTTCCAGGATGTTAGTCAAAGGCTGTAGCTGGAACATAAAAAAATAGCTGGACCATGCTCATTTGTAGCCACGTTCACCAACAGGGATAACCAAGCCCTGTGTTCCAGCATGTTGGCTCATTGCAGCTGTAGCTGAGAGTGAGCTCCCTGGACTCCTAGCTGGGAAAGGACAGCTTTCCAGTGGGAAGATTGGCGTGGATTCTTTTGAGATGACAAGAATGATTTTATTTTTGTGCAAGATACTAAATTGATCATCGCTCTTGCCTGGACAGCGCAGTGCATGTAACAGCCTTGGCCTTCTGTCAGTATCCTTCAGCAGGTGGATGTCTGTAGCTGGAATAGCTGGTTCAAGGAGAGGGAGGGAGCAGTGGCAGGAGGAGTGTGAGTGAGAGCTTCTGTGGCTCAGCCCAGTGCTGTAGCACACGTGCTGCCCACCAGCCTGTGCAGGAAGGAGCTGGCAGCTGCTGCACTACAGGGAGGCACGAGGGGCTGCTGCTCCCCAGGTACCCAGGCTGGGCTGGGGTTGTGGTGTGTGGGAATGGCAGAGCTGCTGAACTGCTCTGCAAAGGAAGGGGCCCTATTAACATGGTTCTGGATTCCTGATTATCCTTGTTAAGATGTTTAACTGTAATACTGCTGCATATTAATGAGGAAAACAGGTTTGTATGGTTTCTTCATTTCCCCAAATAATTGCTGCACTAGTTACATTGAAATCTTGTCTATCCTTCATCGTGATGTCTGAATTGTCCCAGTTTGTTCTCCTTAGGAGAAGAAACTTTAACTTGCTCTAAGGAGCAAGCTTTTTAAAGAGGTTTATTCTTTTATTTCCCCTCTCTGCTTATACCAATAAATTCTAGTGCAAATATTGCTTTTGAACTGACTAATGGGGAATGCTCTTATATTTATCCTGCACAGTTACATTTTTATTTGCAGTTTTGTAGTTACACAATAGACCCTTTATTTTAATTCTGTGACTGTCTGGATGATTCATATATGAAAATCTTTTGATCTTTTTATTTATCCTCTTATCTTAGAAACTTCGACTTTGTTCTTTGAACAGAGGGTTGTCTAACACTGAATGTGGGGGTTTTTAAGATGATACAGTAGGTGACTTAAGAAGGAATTAGTAGTTTTCTATATTGGATGATCTATCCAATAATCCATGAAGTCAGTAGCCTCAGAAATTAATTCTTATGAAAGGAGTGTCTGTATTTCTGTATTTTATGTCAATATTTAAATTTCTTGTCTTCCAGTGTGATTAAGAACTATGCTATAGTTTGCATTTTCCTTCTGTCCCCCTATAAAAAGGCAGAAAAATAGGAAAAGGGACAGCACTGAGTAGGAGTGTTCTGAAGCTGTTCTTCCCCAGTGCTCCAGAGCCAGTGACTTAAATGAACTGGTGGTTCCTTACAGAATTTGGCTGGTTTTACAGCCATGAAATGTCCTTCATCCTAGGATGTTTGGACTTCATATGTGCTACTGTTTATATATGCAACTATAGATGTTCTTGGCCTTATTACCAGGAAGAAAGTGAGGCTCAGTGGTGACTGAACACATTAGCTAACCTTGGTTTTACTTCCAGGGAAAAAGCTGCTTCCTCTTGGCAGGACTCAGACATGCCCCTTGTTCTTCTTTAACTTCACACTGATTTATGCACCAGTGCTTCATGCTCTGGAAAAAGTTTCTCTAGGGTAACCATTCTTACATAGCAGAATTTCTGATGGTACATTTAACTAAACACTTTCCTGCTTTCCCAAGGAAGAAGAAACATTCCTGTGATTACCTTCTTTTGAAATAATTTTTTTCAAAGCTTGGAAATGTTTAAAGGAAAATGAGGGAAGAGAGAAGGAGTTCTTCAAAATTTTATTTTTAGAACAGTGTAAATATTTACTTCTGTGTGCTTACAGTTGATACAGATCAGGTCATTTTGTCCAAGATAGAATGCTCCAAATGTTAAAACTGTGTTTCTAATATGAATGGCCATTCCTTTCTTTAAAAAGGGTTTTAGCTCCTTTGGTTGCCTACTTAATGTGTCTATAGCACCGGTTTCTAGGTATAGGTCATGCCTCTGGCTAAGGTGGTGTTACTACAGGTGAATCTGCAGTCTGTCAATGAATAGAAATACAGTTTGAAAATTGAAGATCTTAAAATAAAGCAGAACTTTCCAGGTGTATCTTTTTTGTTGACATTACATCCACATTTCTTGGTGGATGCTCTGAGGCACTTCAACGTCAGCTAAAAGTTTGGTGTTCAACTTCAGAGGCTTTTATTTTTAATCTGTTTTTTGAATGATGATGAGAGAAGTGAGAAATAGACTAGAAAACAGGGATATCATGTATTGAGGTGATATGTGTGGGTGTTTTAGTGTTCATTAATAAAACTTTGGCTGAATGGTTGGGCCTCATGAGATTGACAGAATCCTAGTTTTTTTTAATCCATTCTTTCAGATGTTAGGTACAATTTGCTTGAAAAGCAGATGATGTAGACAAATTTTTTCATGTGCAATATGTAGAGGGGTGCAGGAGAATCTGGACTGCTGGAAAGTTTTAGAGTTGACATAAAAGGGAGCCTTTTGATTTTTGTTAACAGTGCTCAACCTTAATGCAGCTTTCCTTAAATCCAGGTCTTGCAAACACTTCAGGATTGGTCTAATTTAAGTCAGCCTGATGGAAATCAATACAAAGGTGTGCACAAAGAGACAGTAAGATAACTACACTGTGGGGAAGAAGGAGTTTTAACTTAGGAAGAATGAAGGTTGATGTATAGTCAAGTCTGGACTCAGCTGAATGGGCAGCCCTGAGAATGGCAGACATGGTCCTCTGAAAAAGCAGAGAGCTTTTATTTCTCTCTGCTGCCACCAGCTGACTGAAGGAGAGGGAGTTGGTGGCAGAGGACACCGGGGCCTGGTACCTCCCTGGACAGAGGCAAACTTTGGCCATTCTATATGTCATCTGCTAGTTTGTTAAAATATTGTTTATTTAACACAAGTCAACTAATGCATGGGAATTAGCCCAGGGTACAAACACTCTGAGGATAGGATTGTTAGAGGCAGGCAAACTCTCCACAGCCTCAGCCTGATAGAGGAACATTTTTAGAATATCTTTTAGGTATGTAGAACAAGCCCTCAGGAAACATGAGGGTTCAAATTGCTTATTTTGTTTTATTTCTCCCCTCCCGATGAGGGAGACTAAACAAATTGTCATGACTAAACAAACTTTTAGTGTGATATTGTAGAGTATGTTATCTGATTCATTAATTGCTAGAAACTGGTATACTCTGCTATTAACAAAATGTCTTAATGTTCTTACCAGTTTTGAAGTACAGTAAATCCTTTAAAGAGACTGTGCAAGGTCTGCACACAATTAGTCCTGCTGCTCTGTGCTTGATTTGTGTTGTGCTGTTACTTAGGTATGAGAGATTTCTTTACTCAGTTCAGTATTGTGAATGACAGCTAAAATCTCAGTGATTCCATACATTTAGGAAGAAATTAAGGTGTGCTCTGGTGGAAGAGAAACACAGTTCAGAGGTGCAAATAACTTTCATTGTGCAGCTCTGAAAATAGCTTCAACAGACTGCACTAGTGGTAAGGTGTTCTCTTGCTGTCTCTCACTGACATATCCACTCCTCATTTTCTCTGTCCAGATTATCACTCCATGTCGGAAGCTCATCCTTTGTGCTGATAACAGAAAAGAGATGGAAGATTGGATTGCAGCACTGAAGACTGTACAAAACCGAGAACATTTTGAGGTAATAGGAGAATGTGCTCCTTTGTATTCTGTGCTTCCTCTGCTAAATCACAGCTTGTTTTGAGAGTCAGCTTCCAGTGAAGTTAATGGAAGTCATTTTATCGACTCTAATGGGTAATGATGTTAGGACCTTCTGTAAAATTGATCCCAAATACATTGAAGTGATTCTCCAAAGAATGTTTGGTTTTGTATATGCTCCCTTGGGAATTTGGAGAGAATTTTCAGAGCGTAGATATGTTATGAAGCAATGTTTCCCTCCTACTCACCTTTCATTTTTCAGTTATCCTCCTTGCCCTAATTCACATCTTCCTGCTTGGTATTTTGCCAGCTCCAGTGCATCTGCCTGCTTCCTGGGGCTGAGTGAGACCAGCCCTGCCACCACAAAAAGCTGTCTTGTGTTTTCCCCACTCTCATGCTTGTCTCCCTTATGCTGGCACAAGCATTTCTCTGCTACACAATGAGCCAGGTGGGGGAACTGATATATCTGAAAATTTAATCCAACAAAAAAATGGGGATGAATTCTCCAGCAGATAAATTCTCCAGTTCATTTCCTTAGACACACTTGTAGTGAGACAAGGATGAGAGGTGGTACAGGAGCCATAATGAAGGTGTGGCTTCTTCAGGTAGTCTTTTTTGCCTTAGAGATCTTCTTGAGTTTCAGCTAATGTGTATAAACTGCACGTGTCCCACTCTTTCCTAGTAAAAAAATGTTCTGTTTCTGCTTTTTCTGACTGCTTCATGCAAGTCTTTACAGAAAAAAAAGTCTCGTTTCTCTACTTTGGACCTTGCTGTAATACATTTCTGTCCTCAGTCTACCCAGTACAGCATGGACCATTTCTCAGGGATGCACAACTGGTACGCCTGCTCCCATGCCCGGCCAACATACTGCAACGTGTGTCGGGAGGCCTTGTCTGGGGTCACGTCACATGGGCTCTCCTGTGAAGGTAAGTGTGCCCTCCTCTTCTGCCTGGGGAGGAACAGCCTCATTTTATTTTTGTTTTTGCCCATGTACCCAAATACTGCCATCTTTTATTAAAGTCACGTGTCTGCAATGAGCAGATACACACTTCTGAGTATCTGAGAGAATATTCATAAGAAGATTCCTATTCACAAGAGTAATTGTATTTGTAAGAACATCCTTGTTAAATGTTTGAGTGCCAGGAGATTATTCTTTCTCAGCTTTGACTTAGCAGAAATGCCTGGCTGTGCACAGCTCGTGCTTCTAACATGAATGCAGTGACACTTATGCTGTGTAAAATGATGGAGGAGTGTGCGCTATGTAAATCCTGATAAATTTAACAAGGTGATGACTACGCTTTGTACAAGCAATTGGCAAAAATGACAAGACAAGGATTAATAGCTAGATCAGAACACTTACAGCTGATCATTTTGGTGGTGCTAAGAAGGATAGAGTGTGCCCATGCTTTCTTCTGGAGCCCAAAACACACTGCCACATCAGACCTCCTGAAGCAGGATTCATACATTCTTCTCTTCCTCCCTAGTGTGCAAGTTTAAAGCCCACAAGCGCTGTGCTGTGCGGGCAACCAACAATTGCAAGTGGACAACTCTGGCCTCTATTGGGAAGGATATCATTGAGGATGAGGATGGGGTAGGTGTTAGTCTGAACTCTTCCAGGCTTACCTTGATACGGAGGCACTGTCTTGTGTTCTGTAGTTTTTTTTCACTTCATAAATGATAGATTCTGCCTTTACATGAAAAAGATTTCTACTGTCAGAGCATGAGATTCTGTGTGAAAAGTCCAACCAGGATAGCAAGGGACTCCTTAGTAGGAATAAACTGCTATGGAGTGGGGGGTTGATATTAAATAATTGGAGGCATGGGGAACTTGATCTAAGTTTTGGCAAAAGAAAAACAAATGAGTGTTTGGAACAGCACCTTAGCATATTGGGATGCCTGATGCAAGTCAGTGCTTCCTGGGTAGCCTGGGGTGAGTCACCTGGACTCTTTGTACTTGAGCATGATGCCAGAATTTGTCCTCAGGGGTTTTCTAGAAATTGCCTTTGCTGTACTTAAACAATGCATATAAAGAGTTTAAGCTTCTGTCTCTGTACCTTTTGCAGATCTCAATGCCACATCAGTGGCTGGAAGGAAACCTGCCCGTGAGTGCCAAATGCACTGTGTGTGATAAAACCTGTGGCAGTGTCCTGCGTTTGCAAGACTGGCGCTGCCTGTGGTGCAAAGCCATGGTGAGTTGAATAAGTGTGATCATTTCAGTAAAAGGAGTTTCTGATCAGCTCTGTGGTATGTTCTTTTAGTGACACTTGCTTAGAATAAAATCTCTAACCAATGGTTGCCATGAAGGACTTCACTGTTCTGCAAGAAGTAGAAATTTAATTTGTGCTCAGAAGTGTGGCTGTGATACATAAAAGCAAGACTTGAAAAAAGTATCCAGCATCTAGCCAAGCTTGTTTTATTTTGAGCGTGAGCTTTCATAGAAGAATCTAATTACAGTAGACATAAATCAAAGCTTCAGTCATGGACTCCACTGGATTTTAAGGAGCCATTATTTGTTATTTCTAAAGGGTGGAAAGGTGCAACAAACTATAAAGAATACTCAGCTATTTTAATAATAGCAATTTCCCTTAGATTGCAATATATTGCTCTTGCCTAACCACTGAAGTGATGCAGATCTTGCTATGTTTCCTGTTGTCTATAACACTAGTAAGAGAATATCACAAAATATGTTTTTAGAATGGGGGGCTCAAATGCCAAGCACTCTATCTTGCAGTCTTTGTTGTAGCAGAAAAGCCTTGCTCTACTTTGTATTTCCTTTTTTGGGTGGCTTGAATAATCTCTCCTTCTCTTACCTCGTGCGTCCCTCATGTCTTCCTACTTTGTTTTTTGCTTTCTTTTTCTCTTGGGTTCCCAGCTTTTTCTTTTGTTGCTACTTCAGATCTCTCAGCTGAGGCTGGGATTTTGAAAGCAGAATGCCTGAAGGCTGCTAATGCCACAGAATCTGGTTCTCTCAGCACTCAAAGTGCTGGTCTCATAAATTTAAATGGCAGGAAAGTACATAGTAATTGAAAGAAGAGAATTTGTAGAAGACTTTAATTAGATCATTCTTAAAATAACTTTATCAATAAATTCATCAATTGACATTTTTTAGTGATTTCACCCCCTCAGCCCTTCTTCCTCTTACAACTTCTTTTGATGTGGGTTTAGGAGTTACACCACAGTGTCCAAAAGAATCTGAATTATTCTTTTCTGGTGGTGTTCCAGGTACACACAGCATGTAAAGAGTTGTTGCCAAACAAGTGCCCTCTTGGGCTCTGCAAAGTGTCTGTCATTCCTCCTACTGCTCTTAACAGCATTGATTCAGATGGTAAGTATTCCTAGTAAGTAGCACTTCTTTCTCTCAGTTGCAGTTCCTTCAGCTGGCACTATTAATGCCAGGTTCTGTCAGCTGAAAATTCTGCTTTTGCTGTTGTGGAACTCGCCACTGGAAGCCATTGCTGAGTATGGCAGCAAACTGTTTGGTTTGCTTTTGCATTCGGTTTTATCTCCCTGTAATATCAGTGTTTGCTGAGCTGCAGCTGATTAACTTTATTGACAGTAACTATATTGCAGAAGCAGTTTGGGAAGGTTGGAGAAGCTGAAAATTTGGACATACTGCTAGGACATAAGTGTGACATTTGGCAGCATGAGGTGTGGCTCATGCTGGATTCCGGGCTGTGCACATTTGGCATTCACCCAGTGAGTGCCATAAGCACAAGGAAGATATTAGCTGCTTCACAGCTGGGCTGGGGTGTGGCCTGTTGGTTTTTCTCTCCATCCATCCCCATGGGCTTCACATCTCTTGGCTTTTCCTCCCTCTTTCTTCTGTTTGCCACAACAGGTTTCTGGAAAGCTACTTGTCCCCCTTCTTGCACAAGCCCTTTGTTGGTCTTTGTCAACTCAAAAAGTGGAGACAACCAAGGCGTAAAATTTCTACGAAGATTCAAACAACTGCTGAATCCAGCCCAGGTCTTTGACCTCATGAATGGAGGACCTCACCTTGGGTAGGCAGATATTCTATGGACACAAAAATGCCTTGTAAATACCCAGAAAGTACTAGGGATTTATTTGATTAACCTCATCCTCAAAGGGAACCTATTCCTCAGAGAAAATTAAACACATGAGGTTTGGAGGGGTTTTCCTCTCTCTGTGTTGAGTGTTATTGATTAGCTAAAACCAAAAATGTTGTCGAAAAGGTTATTATATCCTTCATCAGTAATAGCAGGACAGCTTGAGACATTTGGGGGGAATTCTAGAAACACTCCCCTGGAAGAAGACCAAACATGGAAAGCTTGAATCCATAAGAAAACTTGTCAGTAAACTGTCCTGTTAGAGGCATCCTGATGTACTGCTAAGAAGAGTTAATTTCAGTTAACTCAAGTGAGCAGACAGATGTCATGGATAGCAAATTAATATTGTCAAGATGAGATTTATTGAGAAATAACTTACCTGAGAAGTCTGTGGAACTTCGTCCCTCAAAAACTTTGTGGTGATATTGTGGAGAGAGCTCTTACGAGTGCGTTTGGTAAAGTTGGTTCTGCCCTAGGATCTAAGTTACATTTCAGACTTTTTGCCAAATTATGCTAGAATATCTGTGGATATAAAAAAAGGTTGAGTGCTGTGAAATAAATTTGTGTATTTCTCCAACTCTCTCACTTCAAAAATAAGATTGGTCTTTAGTTTGCCCCCTTCCAAATGTTTTTCTATTGCATCAGATTTAAGTAACTTTTGTCATTAATTGGTGCTCCTTATAATAAGAGCCAACACAAGGAATTTCCCTCATCTGTTCCTCACAGTGAGTCCAAGGCTTTGACTAGATCTGTAGTGCAGGGGGCTAAATCTGGGAGTGTCCGTTCCTGGATGAGTGATCATTGGGTCTGCTCTCCTGAGAACTGTTGTGGTTCTCTGCCATAGCATATTGCAAAACACTGGCATTTAAAACTGCAGTGTTCTGTTGAGATGTGTTTGGCTGAAAAATAATTTATAAAAGACTTGTAAAATTAAGTACTTTTCTTATTCCCCTCCCCAGCTGGACTGACTGTCATGAGGTTTTTTGCTTTTAAGTACGAACAGAAAGGAAGGAATCAAATACCTTCTCCAGCTTTGGTGCACACTTCTAAAACAGCTGCTCTTATATATTTGCTTAAAAAGGAAGTGATGGTACAGGGAAAGCCTGCTTCTTGATAATTTGAATATTTTCAGCTGATGCTAGTCAGACTTGCACCATAAGATGTCATTTCTGATAGTCATTTTTTGTGTCGGCAATGCTTGATAAAATAAGGATTTTCATGTACTACAGCAAATCCTGTTTAGGTAATAATATTAAAAAGACATTCATACAAAGCCAAATAAAAGCAGGAACAGATCTCAAAAATGTTCAGTAGGAAAGACAGTTTCAAACAGAAGAGGTTGTTTTTATTATTATGGAAAGGATGAATGGAGAAATTCACACTGGTGAGCTGTTTGCCTGCCTGAGGGACAGAGAGGGCACCAGAGCAGTGATTTATGTTGCTTTCCCAGAAGGACTGAAGCTTGTGGTGTTTTACATCCTCATGCAGTTGTCTCATGGCTGGTTGACTGCATGAAGATCCCCCTCTTGAAGCTTTGCTTTAATTGGTGTGGCTGTGAGTGAGAAGGCAGTGACATCAGAGCACTTGGAACCGTGATGAATAGCTAGTGTTAGGCTGGATGCAGCAAGGCTGCAAGGAGTTAATTCAATGGATAATCAGCTATCTTCTTGTCTCCTCTTCTGTAGAGACAAACTGCCCTGCTTTAGTAGATGAGTATGTCTTGGGAGATATTGCTGTAGTGAACAGCTATTGTGAGTTACTTAGCTGTATTTTTAATCCCTTAATTATAACCATTCTAATTCATCTGTAATCTGGCAGTGACCGGTATTCACTGTTTAATCAGTGCCTACCTTAAGTAACACTGCCATGTTTATTACCTAGATTGGAATTATCATTTCTTTCTGTAACAGCTGATTGTTTTTCCTTCTTGCTTTTTTCTTTCTTTTCTCTGTAGTTTACGCTTATTCCAGAAATTTGACACTTTCCGGATTCTAGTTTGTGGTGGGGACGGAAGTGTTGGCTGGGTTCTCTCTGAAATTGATAGCCTCAACCTTCACAAGCAGGTACCTGCCCTAAGAGCTTGGTTGGATGAAGGAATGAAGTAACAACAGCATGGGCTGAAGAGGCCCTTCCTTGGTCATGCAGATGTCATTTGCCCCAGGACTGAAGCTGCTGAAAGCTTACCATAGCAGTGCTCTTGCACTAGTTTTCTGCAAGAAATGAATCCAGTAACAGATTAACCCTTTATGCTGTCTCCAATGTTGCTCCACAAGATGCAGCTTTTGGAGGAGCTCTGAGTACTCCTGCTCTATCACCAGCAGAGACATGCTCTGAAAGGCTGTGGTTAGAAAACTTGGGAGTTCCACATGGGTTATGCTCTGTTCCCTTTAATTCTCTTGGTGTAGTATCTGAGTCTGAGGGATAGGCAGAAACTCACTGGGGTAGAGATATCATACAGTGTTTTGCCTGGGAGCTCTCTGTGCTAATTTTACAGAAACACAGTGGCACCACCTGATGGCTAAATATAAACCTCTGGGAGGTTTACTGTAGTGAGGTGTTCCTTGAGATGGTAGCTGTAAAATGCTCCTCTCTCAGTTCACAACCAAAAGTAGAGGAAATTTTTCCTTAACTGTATGCTCTTCTGGCTGTTTTCCCCATCCAGTTACTTTCTACCACCCTGGGATTAGCTGTTTCCCAATGACTGGTGTGTGAAGGAATCAGCCATGTTAGTCATGGCCCCATTTGAATATCACTTTCATTTCTCTTTTCTCTAATGCAGTGCCAGCTGGGAGTGCTGCCCTTGGGAACAGGGAATGACCTTGCCCGTGTTTTAGGCTGGGGTTCTGCTTGTGATGATGACACCCAGCTCCCACAGATCCTGGAGAAGCTGGAGAGGGCCAGTACCAAAATGCTGGACAGGTGAGTAACCATCACTAACATCATCTGCTCTTCAAGAGTTGTGTGAAGAAATCCTTCCAGGAGAACAGGGCAGTCCTGGCTCTCTCAAGCTTCTGGACTGCTTACTAATGCCAGATAACATTCTGTCATTGATAATCTACTGTCACCCTCTAGCAAGACAAAGTGGTCTGGCTTTCCATGTTTCTGCTGAGGAACAGCAACAAGTGAAATTATCTGGGTTCCAGTGTCCTCACTTCTGTCCCAGAGTCCTCGTCAGTTGAATTTGTCAGCCTTTGTACTAGTTTGAAAACAAACTTATATTGTAACCTAAGACAGCCTTAAAGTCATGACTTTTTTTTTTAAAACAATTTCTTCTTGGTAAATCTAAACCAATTTATCTTGAACTTGGCTTAGAAATTAAAGCCAAATGCAGTAGATATCTACACTTGGTATTGATACCTCCTGTATATATATATCTTTCTACATTTAAAACTTTCTCATGTCTTTAGAGTTGCATCTTGGCATCTCTTACGTTGAATCAAGTAATGCCAATGGAATTTGTGTGGAGAAGGAAGAAGTACAGAGAGGTTCCCTGTGCTGTAGAGTACTTGTTCATAGTGTCATCCTTACTTCTTCCCCAGTTCAGCCCTTCTGTATTTCCATTGCCACTCTGTGGCTTCTTTATACCAGTGATGGCTCCCCAAACTGCAGTTTGTTCTGCTTTGAGGTTCTAACCTGTTACATTTGGATAACAGAGGAAGCCATCTGCATTGTAGTGACAAGTATGATTTTCAACAGGTGGAGCATCATGGTGTATGAAACCAAACTCCCTCGCCAGGCTTCCACTTCCACAGTCACTGAAGATTGCAGTGAGAATTCAGAGGTATCTCTCAGGAGGGGCAGGGGATGGGAGCACCAGCCTTGGAGCACACAAGATAGGAGGCAGTGGCTGAGCTCCAGTGGAGCAGAGCTGAGGCAGATGGAGGTTGGGTTACCAACAACTATAATGAGGGATGTCAACAACTATAATGAGGGATGAGGAGAAGATACTTTGGAATGGAACAGATAGGTAATTACTGCCTTTTATTTGCCTTATGATGTCAAGTTGTTGAAATAGTGGCAAGCTGCATAGCAGTCACAAAAAAACCCAGTGCTTTTAGATTTGTAGTTGATCAGAGACTCTAAGAACTGCATTGCTGATGATTTGTAGGTTCAGAATTAGTTTTTTCATCAGATTCAGGTCTTCAGTGAGTAACAGAGCCCTGGACTGTGGAACTTTTTCAGGGCAGAAAGAATCTGTGGAGTGATAGGTGCTCTCAGAGTAGCCAGGATTTCACAGCATATATTGTAATGCTGAGAAGCAGCACCCCAGTGGCTTCTTTATGACTGTCAATAGGTGCAGAAGATTCTCTGCTATGAAGATTCTGTGGCTGCTCATTTGTCCAAAATTTTGACTTCTGACCAACATTCAGTGGTGATCTCCTCAGCCAAGTGAGTACTTAGAAGACAACTGCTCTAAATTGCACTGTGAAAATCCTGTGACAATCCGTACATGATTTGTTTTCCTCCTTTGTCTAGGGTGCTTTGTGAGACAGTGAAGGATTTTGTGGCTCGAGTAGGGAAAGCCTATGAGAAGGCAACAGAAAGCTCAGAGGAGTCAGAGGTCATGGCCAGGAAGGTAAAATTTGAAAAAAATATTTGGGTTTCTACTTCTGAAGTGTAAAACTGCTCTGTTCTCAGACAACTGGGATAGCAGCATTTCAGTTAGCCCTAAAAGAATGAGCTGCCCAGGCATCTGTTAGTTCTACTCAAATGTCGTTGTTCTTCATGTAGTGCTCTGTCCTGAAGGAGAAGCTGGACTCATTGCTGAAGACACTGAATGATGAATCTCAAGCATCTTCCTCTCTGCCCAACCCTCCTCCCACCATTGCAGAGGAGACAGAGGATGGGGATGGGTCGGGCAGTGCTGGTGACTCTTCAAGTGAGCTCTCAGTGGGCTCGGCATGCACTGCCCGGCCCCAGATATTCCGTCCCCGAGAGCAGCTCATGCTGAGAGCCAACAGCTTGAAAAAAGCCATTCGTCAGATAATAGAGCATGCAGAGAAAGGTAACCTGCCAGGAGTCCTGCTCATCACTTTCTACAGCCTCTTAAAAAGTATCCATTTCTGTTATTCTGGGGGGCAGCAGGCTTCTTTATTGAAAGCAGCTTTCCTCAGCTAGAGAAGCTATTCAGTAAGCCTGGCCATTTAGTTTCAGTGTTATCTCTGCCAAGCCCACCTTTTGGAAACATTGCTTGGTAAATGAGTCTGAAGTTCAAGGTGTGTTCTCTTCCAGCGGGCTGGTTTAGGAAGTTCCTACCCTCCCACACTGTTAATTTGCATTTCCTGTCTGTCCCCACCCATACCACAATTGTGTCAGTGCAGCTTTGTGTGGCCTTGCTGTAAAACAGATCTGAAAATACTTGGGAAGAAGGGATTTTAAGTATTTTAATTGTTTCAATCTCTTTATAGCAGAGCCCAGCAAAACATTGCTGTGGTACAACTGCAAGAGAGGGCAGGAACTTCTTAAACGAGCTTTGTCCCTGGGAAAAATTTATAATACTGCACTTCGGTGCAAGTCAGTTCTGTTCTGATGTTTACTTCTTAGGCAGTTGACCCTCTTCTCCACATCTGGACTCTTGTCTCTCTCCAGGCACACAGCCCTAGTGCTCCAAGTTTCTTTTCCTTAGAAAGGCATCAGTCTTCAAGTGTTAGTCATAAAGTCGGGGGTTAACTGAGACCAAAGTAGGAGGCCTTGACCCTACTGCTCTCTCACTTTGCTGCTGCTTACCTTAGGCCAGTTTGATGTTTGTGAAGTTCTTTTGGAGCCCAAGCAATTTGCTTAATCCAGCCAGAAATGTTCCGGTTTCTGCTGCGTGAGTGGGCTGGATTGCCTCCTGGGCGGTTCTGATGAACTGCAGGGTTAGCACAAGGGAGAGGAAGAGACTGAAAGAAGGGGGTGAGCTGTGCAGGCAGTGAGCTGGTAGAGCAGCTGAGGGCATTCAGAGCTGTGCCCTGGCAGGGGCTGCTGGGGAGGAAAAGACCTGTTGATTGCATGCAAAGGAAGTTTTGGTTTCTTTAGGCACCCTGCTAGCATTTAAATCTTACCAGCTCTTGAGTAAACTCCAGTTACATTTCAGATGTGTTTGTTCAACTCGTCCAAACTGTTTTTCTTCTTCCAAAATGTGCAGTCTGATTCTTCCCTCTGGTTGTATTGGTTTTTACTGACTGCTGTTTTCTTGCTTTTTGATTATATGTGTCTAAGTTCCCTTTTCAAGTGCCTTATGTTATTGCACCACTACAGATTAAACAAACAGGAAGTTCATTAATCATTTCATGTCTGTCTGGTTATAATTCCTGGCAACGTCTAAGTGCAAATAAATGGACGCCTGTCACCTCTAGCACAATTTACATCTCAGGATGCCTATGTACCTGTGGCATTAAAAATAGACACTTCTATTTAGAGCCTCACTGCTGAAGAGCTGAGCAAAGTAAACAAGAAGGCTAAGCCAACCTGCTTCCAAAAGCTCTCCAGAGCCTAGCTGAGACAAATGATAAAGGAAAGCTTTGTGTTATTCCTGTTCTTTCCTTTAAGGAATCAGGACATTGAGAGCCCCATCCTGTTGTTATTTACATGGGAGGGAGGTATTCCTTGCCAGAAGAGCTGTGAGGCGCTCACCTACTTTATCTCTTCATACAGCTGTAGATGAGCAGAATGCCCAGACCCAGGAGCAAGAGGGCTTCCTCCTTAGTCTCTCAGCCTCTGAGGAGGGCAAGGAGCTGAGGAACGACGATAAGATTTCTGTGCAGTCATCACACAGCAGCAGCTATGGAGTGTCCAAGGGGAGGAGCCAGAGGAAAGGTACTGCTCTGGGGCTCCCACCATGCAGTTCTTGCCTGTGGGTTACAATTCTGTTAGTTGTAAAAAGAGAAGGAGGTGTTACGTGTATTAGCTTCTGTGTTGTGTTCTTCTCAAATTTTTGCATGATTGCTCCTCAGGCCTTGCACATTTCTGTGTTCTAGCCTGTGCATTATACACCCCATCTTTTGCTGCATCTCTCATGGCTGGTCCATGATCTTAGCAAATGAAGCCTAGGACTCAGATATTTTCTTGCACCTGAACCAGTAATCTGGGTTCTCTGGGCTTTCAGTGCTTGGACAAGGACAGTCTTGAGCACTTTTCATGTCATCCTTTGCAGATGACAGAGAGCAGCAGCCAGTTTGCTTTAATAACTGTGTTATGTGAGTAATTTATTAAAGATCCCTGATCACTGCAGATACTTTTGGAACTTCACTGAGTTATTGATTTGGAGCCCAATACCAGTCTGTTGTGCTGTTGGCACCAGCTTTTTCTAATATTTTTCGTGGGGCATTTTGGTACTTCCAATCTGTGGGGTTTTCCACAGCACACATGTGACATCTCTGTCTCTTAATGACTGGTTTGGTCAGTTCTTTGTTTTCTGGGGGCTCAAGTGTTTTGCTGTTGAGTGATTCCTAAGCCAGTCTTGCTGCTTGACGTGTGCTGGTCTGAATCACAGCGCTATGTTTGTCAATAGCCAAGTTTGTGTTGTGTTTTACAGCTTCCAAGTCTCCTTGTGAGAGACTAATAAACAAAGGAAGTTTGTCACTGGGCAGCTCTGCATCCCTTCCTCCCCAGACAGGAAGCCGGGACAACTTGCCAATGCTGAACACAAAAATCCTCTACCCAAGTAAGTGTAACACCCACCACTTCCCACTGAGGCAGCCAATTGGAGCATGGGTGAGTGCAGCACAGGCTGCAGTCCCCATGTGAAAACATGAGATTTTCCTGCCAGATGCCCTTTCATGCAGGGTTAACCGTGAGTGAAATCCTTTTGTGGATAACTGCAAGTGGAGGCTTGGAATGAGCTGTAGTAGTTTCTGGTTTGTAGCTAAGACTTAGATTCAGATTTTTATTAATGCCATGAAGTGGCAGAATTTCGATGCCAGTTGCAAGGAGATACTTATCTCAAAGTAACCATGAGAAGAGGGAGATTATGCTGTTGAGAAAGGTTTCTGAAGAATGGCAGCCATAGGTTGGGAGCAGCAGTTACTTTATGTAAAGGCTAAAGTGACTGGAAGTGCACAGACCTAGCAGAATTCCAGCTCCCACATGATAATGCAGCAACTTCTTCCCATCACTGTGGCAGTGTCTTTCCATCTCTTCAGCCAAATTACTTGTTCAAATTGCTCCTTCTGGAAGCAGGTAAATTCCTTTCTCTCCGACAAACCTACTATTTGTGGGTCACCATTTAATAATTTAAGAAGCAGGAGACAGTAGTTCTTGAACAGCTTGGATCATAGCTTCAGTCCTGCTCCTTTCTCTCTATTCACTGTGTCAGGGATATTGCATGTTTCACCCTGGGAAAAAAAGGCTGCTGCAGAGTAACAGGAGAATAGTCCTATTTCCCTTTTCCATGTTTCTATACAATTGTGCTGCTAGCCTTAGGCAGTACACTGTCAGTCAGAAACCCCACAGGCAGCCCCAGAAAACCTTCTCCTTGTCAAAAGAACTAACCTCTGGAGTGAAAGAAAGCAATAATGCTATTTGCTTTCTTCATGAATGACAGGGAAGAATGTATCAACTCTTGTTATCTTGTCTTTGAGATTGAAGTTGCTTTCTGCTTATTATTAGTCATGCTCTTCTTCATGGTCAATTTTCCTACAGATATCCGTGCTGGCATGTCAGGTTCTTTGCCTGGGAGCTCTGTCATCAGCCGATTGTTGATCCATGCTGATCCCTTTAACTCTGAGCCTGAAAATCTGTGAGTATGCTCAGGAGCTTGAAGGGAGGGAGTGGGCATTTGCAAATGGACCTCAGCAGAGAGGGGGGATTAGTTTATAGACCAAAGTAATGGACTGCAGCAGCCTGGAGTTACATAAATGGATCCATATGCTGGATTCTAGGGCTTAAGGATCAGCTTATGGAGTTACACATGCACTGACACATCTGACACAGCTGGCCTTGGTGGTCTTTTCGAATCTAAATAATTCTGTGTGGGATAAGCAGCAAATGGCACCAAGACTTAGGAGTGGAAGTTCTTGTTCTTCTGTTTGGCAGTGAATGTTACACAGAGAAGTGTGTCATGAATAATTACTTTGGAATTGGACTGGATGCAAAGATTTCTTTGGATTTCAACAACAAACGTGATGAGCACCCAGAGAAATGCAGGTGGGTTTGGTTTTAAATGACCTTTGGATTGATGCCAAAAGTGACTGAACCACCATGCTTCTGTGTGGTTTTTGAGCAGATTGTGTACAATGTGCTGAATAGGTGTATTGTCTACATAATGCTCCTTCAAGGCTTGAAATGATGACGGAAGAGATAAGTTACTGATTTATTAGTGATTCATTATGCTATAAGGTATTTAAGTTGTTACATTGGTGCAGATTTAGCACATTGGTTCTGTCGATGTCATCTCACTCACAGATTTTTCTCCTGGGCTTGCTATTTATCTATGAGAGAAGCGCATCTCAATTCTAAATGTGGCAGAGGCTGGTTTTGGCATTGATCCTGACTCAATACAAACCACAGGTTTGGCCTTTTGAATACCTGAGCATCTCCAGGATGCTTTGTGTAGCCTGAGATTGGCCACATTTGGTGTATATGAGCTAATACAGCTGAGCACTGTTGATGTCCTGGTGTATGAGATGGACAAGTTCTGTGCCAGGGCAGTCTGTGTTTCTGGTAGTGTCTGTTACACATGTTTGATTCCTACCTGATGTTTATTTAAAGGGAAGTAGTTTCCTAGCACAGTGACCACTTGGAGCAATTGACCCTTTTGGAAGCAAAGCACCTTTGTGGTTTAGGATGTAGCAGGTACCATTTCAATGTGAAGTTTATTCCTTCTTAGTGAAAGGGTGAATGTCTGTGCTGACTTTTTCCTCCTTTTGTTTGTCCCCTTAGAAGTCGTACTAAGAATATGATGTGGTATGGAGTATTGGGGACCAAGGAGCTGCTGCACAGAACATATAAAAACCTGGAGCAGAAGGTCTTGCTGGAGGTGAGGAATTAGCATGTTCTCTGTTCCTAAGACTGGGATGCCTAATTCCATCTCCTTCAGGCCCTGTGATTTTTGGCATAGTGATTTGACCTGGTGACATTTGCCTGCCTGAAACAATGTACTTGGCTATATATCACCCTGATCTAACTTAAAAATGGCTTTTCCTAGTTCTGGAGCGTAAGTTGTATTCTCAGCCCATAAGGGAAGAAGTACCATCCTGATGGAAAGTATTTGCTGTTCCCAGTGCAGTGTTCCACATGGATAAGATTGTTATGTTCCATGTAGTATCTCATGTGAATGCATCATTTTACTTGGTGGGTGCAGTGGAAAGCTCTGAATTTAACTGTGCTATAATGTGCATGCAACTGGAAAAGAAATATTTTTGTATAGGTCATGTACAGCATAAACAGGTGACTTGCAGGAGAAGACCCTTATCACATGGATGTTTCAGGAGTTTTATTCTGCTTTCTTGAGAAATAAATCAAGAGGCTTTGCCAAGCCTCTCAGGTGTGCCCTGTTCCTGTTAGAGGAAAAGAAACAAGAGTATCTCTCTAAAATCTATGTCTACCAGAAGATGTGTGGCGCATGAAGCTTGAGTGGATACCTTCTACTCTTCTAAGCCAAGAATGAACAGGAAGAAACCTGAATTAATGTATTACTAAGATGGTGCTGGCTGTTTTCTATTCACAGAGCATGTGCTCTGGCAGGAGGGTCTCTCTCCTGCTGGGCTGAGAGTAGTGTTGCCTTCATTTCTGTGCAGTGCGATGGGAGGCCAATCCCTCTGCCCAGTCTCCAGGGGATTGCTGTACTCAACATTCCCAGCTATGCAGGAGGCACCAACTTCTGGGGGGGAACCAAGGAAGATGATGTGAGTATTCTCCAAGACCATGCAGGTAATGTTTCTACTTACTGTTGCTTTTGAGGTCACAGCCTCTGAAAAAAGTGCTTGGAAGAAGAGGGCAGCGGGCCTGTCTGCATGCACTTCCTGTTGGAAGTGGCTGAGATACTGAAATCCAACCTTGAGCAGCTTTCCTACCCGGGCATTCTGTGATGATTCAGAAAAAAACATCACCAGAGCATTTTGACCTGCAGGAAGTCCTTTAGGTTGACCTTGTCTCCACAGAGAAGTAAAGAGAAATAAAGCCCCTTGAAGGCAAAGGCAGCTAGATTCACTCAGAAACATTGTAATTTTTGGAAATGGAATGCCTACTCTCAAAAGAATAGTTATTACCTTGTGGCCTACAGCCTTCATGTCTGCATTATGCTTTAGCCATTGGAAGCCTCCTGTTTCTCCCTCATAGCTCATTCCAGATCTTCCCTTTCTAGCCTTGTTGTTAATTTTAAAGAGATTAAAGAGCACAACTGGAAGCCAACCCCCAGCTTGGCACCACCAGGGGGTAAAGGAAACTTGTCCAACAGAGCTGTGCCTCAGCCCAATTCTCTCTCTCTTGTATGTGGCAGACATTTACAGCCCCTTCCTTCGATGACAAGATTTTGGAGGTGGTAGCCGTGTTTGGTAGCATGCAGATGGCAGTGTCACGTGTGATAAACCTACAGCATCACCGGATTGCACAGGTATTAGCTGCTTTTGTGAGCTCTTCCTGCCTGCCCCCTCTCCAGCTGGTGACTTTGTAAAGCCCTTCTTTCTGCTCTCTCTGGTCCATGGAAAGAGCATCCAGCAGAGCTGGAAATGGACATGCTCAGGGGCAATTTGAGTATGGAGTTGTTTGCTAGCGTTCATTGTAGTAGGAGTTAGACTAACAACTCAAATACAGATTGGTCCAAAGACAAAGCAGGTGTTGCCTGCTGCTCAAGGGTGAGATGTGTCCTGCTGCCCAGACCTGTGTGTCTCAAGTAGCACCAAGCTACATCACCCGGGGAGAGGCTTTGGAAAGACAGAAAATGGCTTATGCTTTTGGAAAATCAACATTTTAGAGCTTTTCTGACCCAGCCACTCCTTGCAGTGCCGGACAGTAAAGATAGCAATCCTTGGAGAAGAGGGAGTTCCTGTGCAAGTGGATGGAGAAGCCTGGATCCAACCTCCAGGTTACATTTGGATTGTTCATAAGAACAGGGCACAGACCCTCACCCGAGACAGGGTAAGAGCATCCTGAATTCCCTGTGCAGTACACGTGTGTTTCGATGTCACATTTTTCTGGAGAGCGTGGCAAGGGCCACACGTGAACATTATCTTTGTGAATACAAGAAGCATATTATATTACACACCATAAATCTTTTGGGAAAGAATGTGGTTAAACTTGCATTCACCACTTGGGAAATGGCATAAATAAGGTTGTTTATGCAAGCTTATTTTACTTCCTCTTCTAGGTGCCTTGTGACAGCATTTCTTAACACACTTGCATGCTGTTTTTTCCACAGGATGCCTGCGTCGTCAAGTGCTGTGGATTGTCTAGATTCAGACGGTCAATGTTTTAATTTCTCATTATTGTTCAGTGTGTGGCTTATACCTCATTGACCATGTAAAACAGTGTCTTTATGCCTTGTTTGGAAGTGTGTGTCAGTCTCATCTCATAATTTTCAAATATATCTGATGAGTACCAGCAGATAAGGAAGCCTCCTTGCTCTTTTGCTGTATGATTGAGCAGTGGTCAGACAAAGGAAAGGATCTATCCTGCTGTGGCACAGACAGATTTTATGAATCCTCCCAACCCTGTGGCTGTCCATGCATAAACAGTTCAGTTGATAGCAGGTCTTCATACTTTCCAGTATAACACCCCTTTACCCAGCTTCCAGTGCAAATCAAAGTTCTCTGCAAAGGACTCATCTGCTGAATCACAAAAAGAAGGAGTATGACAAAGGGAAAGCACCCTGATACAGGCCTGAGGCACATTGCCTGGCAGGGTGTTACAAAGATGACAGTATGAAAAGAAAGCAAAGGTGGGCATACAAAGCCCCTGTCGTGGTATAGGATGAGACGCTGGAGACCTCTTAACTAGGAGAGCAGTGGGTGTTGATCATGGAACCACAGAATGGTTTGGGTTGGAAGGGACTTTAAAGGTCATCCAGTCCAAGCCCCTGCCTTGGGGGAGAGACACCTTCCACTGCACCAGGTTGCTTAAAAAGGCCCATCCAGCCTGTGGTCTAAATGTTGCCAGAGATGGGACATCCACTTCTCTGGGCAACCTGTGCCAGTGTTTCAGCCCCTTCATCGTATTAAATCTTTCCTTGTGTCTAGCTGAACCAATCCTCTTTTGAGTTCAAAGAGTGGTTCTGTCAGCTCTGCTGTGAATTTTGTGGACAGGAGACAGGAATAGTGCACACAATCATTTGTGAAGGTTAAGAGAGCTTCTGCAGCATCACAATGACACTTGGAGAGAGAGTGACTGAAGGAGATAGCACAGAGAGCAAGAGAGACCAGGATTGCTGCTGTAAAGGTAAAGGGAGGGAAAAAGGAGAGGCAACCTCTGTGTGGGCATGATAGGAAAGATGGCATGAAGTACAATAGAGAGGACAAAGTAGTCCCCTTGTGAGTGTGCTATGTGTTGGGCCATCAGAAGCCATAGCTATGATTGTGCCAGCCCATTCGTGATTGCCTACCAACTTGGTCTTGCAGTCATGGAATTGCTGCTGAGGAAGAGGTTCCAGTTTTGCAGTTGCACACGCAACTTTGTCTCAACTTGTCCTTGTTTTTCCTGCTGTTCTTTTGAAGGTCATTGCATGCCCCTTCTTTCACAGAGCAAACCTGTCCTGTGTAGTTGAAGTGGGGTCCTCCCTTCATACGTGTGACCCTGTACCTTTGGTAACATTTTCAAATGTGGCTTGGGATATATAGTTTCCTAAACTGAAGATGGAAAAACTCAAATTCCCTTATTTGGCCTTGTCTCGACCACTGAATGTCACCAGCAAGAGTGAGATTAGCAGGTAGCTTGCACTGAGCTGACAGAGCCTGGTTTTCCAGTACCAGGAGCAGTAGGGGAAGGGAGCCCTTACCACAGGGCTCCATAGTTTTCATTCTCACAATATTCAGTATTAATCCTTCTACACTGGATCTGTTTTGCTTCTTCCCACGCCACTAGCTGCTGCCCACAGGAATATCAGTTAGGTTGCAAATGGGACAGGTCTTAGCTCTGAGTTCAGCTGCTTGGCCCACCAGTTGCTAAGGAAGCCCAGTTTACTTCCAGATAAGGAGGAGCCTTGAACATTTTTAATTTCAAGCTCTGAAGTGTCACAGTAATAGTGAAATGTAAAGGTGATACAGCTGCTCATAGAAAAGACTGCCACCAGTAGGGAATTGTTGGATTTTGTTAGTCTGGCCCTCAGAAGTGGCCCAGTAATTTTGACTAAGACTATGCTTAAGCTGAAATTCACCCAAGGCAAGCTTTTGGCATGGAAAACTTCATCCCAGCCAGCTGGTTAGCAAAGTTATAAGCAACTTAACTACTGGGCCCTGCAGTGAAAAGTGCCTGTACCAGACCTGCATCTTTTACATAGGCATAGGCACAGTCACTGGGTTTTTATAGGAGCTTTACAAGGTACCTTATAGTTTGCTTGCTGTGTTTTTAGGCATTTGAGAGCACCTTGAAGTCTTGGGAGGACAAACAGAAGTGTGAGTTGTCACGACCCTCCTCGTTCTCTCTGCAACCAGAGATCATGTCTGAAGAAGAATCCACCCAGATCATTCAGTTTGGTCAAGCTGCAGGTGCTCTGATCCACAGGTGTGACTCAACTTGCTTTTAATGAATAGAGCCTCCTTTAGGGCCTGAAGTTCTTGGCCTGCTTCCTGTCTCTGGAGATGTTCCTGTTCAGTCCTCCCTGCTGCATTGCTGTTCCATGTCACTGAAAATAGCATCATTCATTGTTCAGTGTCCCAGCTAAATAAGGACCAAAGCTGAATAAGCTTTCTTAGGCCATTTTGAACAAAAAAAAGTTACTTTCATGAGCAAACATAGATCCTTTAATCCTGAAAGAACCTGTTGCCTTTAAATATAAATAGTTTTTTCAGAAAATAAACAAAAGCTCTGAAGGAGCTCAGATGACAACTTGGGTTCTTGTAACCCTGATGCCCATCAGAAATTTTTGTACAACGCCCAGAATGTATGCTTACCTGCCCATCCTTTAGTCAGGCATTCCTTTGGGCTTCTGAGAGAAAATTCCCAAAGTCATTAGAGAGGGTTGCTGTAAATGCAGCTGCCTGTCACATCACTCTGGTCGTATTAAAATGCCTGGGTTGTATTTCAAACTGATCCCAGTTTGTGTTCAGAATTGAGCATATTGTGCCTGTGAGAGCTGCATTTCCTTGCCTGTGCATGCTCAGTGTGGCAGGAGAACTGCCCAGCTTTGCCAGCGGCTGTGCTCCTGCCATGATCCTGACTTGTCACTTGGATGGGTGTTAAAATGGGATACCCAGTCAGGAGAGATCTCCTGCTTTGAGCATATACTGATGCAATCTGTAATTCTCTCTTTAGCATTCGGGAAATAGCTCAGTCCTATCAGGACATGGAACAGGAGCTTGCCCATGCTGTCAATGCCAGCTCCAAGTCTATGGACAAAGTCTACGCCAAATCCAAGTCTACAGAGGTACTGCACTCACTTGGCATCTCCCATTTTGTCCGTGCTCCAGAGCTCTTGGTTTTCCATTCTGACTGACCAAAAGTAGGCCTTGCTAGTCTAAGACTTCCTCCTTTTGACTGCTCAGACCTCTGCACTTCCAAGCTTAACTTGTGCATGAATTGCTTCCCTGCAGGGTCTGAATTGCAGCCTTGTTGTAGAAATGGTGAATAATGTCAAAGCCCTCCACAATGAGACAGAGCTGCTGCTGGCAGGCAAGATGGCACTGGTAAGGAGCACAAAGTGGGAGGAAAAAACAGGCTTTCACTTCCTCCCCTCTCCTCCTATTTCCTTGGCTTGTGTTTTGCTGGTCTTGGATTCTGTAAGTCAATTTAGATGTTATCATCCAGGAATCATTTGCTACAGAAAGTTTTGCTACGTGGGTGTGCTGGAGCTCAGAAAATACAAGAATTGTTAATTTGGTCTGGGCAGAGTACCTGCGCTGCACTTCCTTTCAAAAGGAGGAACTGCTTTGTTAGCTAGGAATTTCAAGGCAAGGGCTTGGCTGTGTGTGCTGCCATGAGGCTTTTAACTCTGCCTACCTTCTATTCCTGATCCAGCAATTAGATCCACCACAGAAGGAGCAGCTCCAGGCAGCCCTGGCAGACATGGACCTCCAGCTGAGGAAACTGGCAGACATCCCTTGGCTGTGGCAGCTTATGGAGCCCTGTGATGAGGAGGTGAGGAGGAGCAAGGCCATTTTTCCCTAGATGTTCTCTTTTTCCCTAGTTGGCTCCGTGTGTTTGACTTCCTGTTACTCTATGACTGATGTGAGAAAAAACTATTAAGAAAGAAACTGGACTCCCTAGGGCTAAAGAAAGTAATTTCCTGCTAAGATCCCTTGCCTAATATGGGATCAACTTTCTCTGTTTCCTTTTCTGTCTTGATCAGAATGAGTTTAGGATTTTATTTTTTTCCTTTCGTACAAGGTCATGGAGCTGAGCTTGACAGTACTTGTTGCTCTTAGTCCATTCCAATCAGTTTATGACTGTGTGCTTGATTTTCCCTTTCTGTTCTTGCAGAGCCAGATGCTGGATTATTCTAAACGCAGCCGCAGTGGCAAATTCCGCCTGGTGACCAAATTTAAAAAGGAGAAGAACAACAAAAATAAGGAGACTCACAGTAGCATGGGATTGCCGGGTACCAAGTCTGCTCATTCACTGTGTCTTTTTGTCACATCAGTGTGGTCACACCACCCGTTCTTGGTCTGTTTCCTCACACATCCTCTCCTTCTGTCTCACCTGCATCTGCCTCTTCTTGCAGGTCTAGTCAGTCTTTTTCGTGTGGCAGAATAGCCTATTGCTCCCTTCTGCGTCATGGTCCCCCTGTACCATGCAAACATTCCTGAGCAGGAACAAGAGGTACCCTCTGAAGAATTCTCCCCTGCACCACAGATTTTCAGGGATATTTCAGAGGGTGCTTAGGGAAGTGAATTTGAGGATTTTGGTGTTAAAAGTATAAAAATGACTGTGGGGCCCAAGTCCGCATAACTCCAGTCTTTTCACTGCTTGTTCTCTATGATACAATAAATTACATTTTTCTCATAGATTCACCTTCAGGCTTTAATCAAGTTTCATGTCTAATTGGCTGGGGATCAGCATCACCACAGGTGCTCCCTGACCTTTAATCCTATTGGTCAGTAGATTAAAACTGGTCATGAATCAGCAAATTGCCCTTCAATACACTTTCTCTCTAAATTGTTCCAGTTGATTTTTGGTTAATGCTCTCTTTGAAGGCTTTCTTCCAAAATTCAGAAGTATGACCTGTTCTGTTTGGCTCTTGGGTCCTGTCCTCTGCCATGGAGTTGTGGGTACAGTCTTCTGTCTGACAGGCTGGTGTTCATTCACTACCTCCCAAAACTGGGAAATTTTATTATTCTCTTATTATTCTCTTATTTAGAGACTGCAAGAAGGTGGAAGTCTAAACTCTTCCTCTCTCCCTCAGACAAGGGGGAGAGAGGTTGCCATTTTGTTTACTGAGCACAAGTGGTTGTATGTAATAACATGCAAACTAATCTGTGCTGTGATACTCTGTCATACGTTTTATGAATCTGTTGTTTTGTACACAGAATTTACACAATGAATTTACTCTTCTTAAACATGGGGGTAAACTTGAAAAAAGTTGTCCCCATCAAAAGATATCTCATCCCATCAAAACAAATACGCACTTCCTCCTGGCTGTACTGCAGCAGGCCTCTTCTTAAGAGAACATCTGTTAACTTGTTTTGCCCTACCTCTTTCATTGAGATTGAAGGTTGTGCTGCCTTCCCCTTAGAGGCTGTGGTCCTGCTTGCCCTCCTCCTCTGGCACTGAGTGCTGTGGTGTCCTCATCTCTCTCTGTCTCCTGGGATTCTGGGTACTCAATGCACTCTTGCTTTTCCATCTCTAACAGTTCACCTCTGGGGAACGGAGGAGGTTGCGGCGTGGCTTGAGCACCTCAGTCTTTGTGAGTATAAGGATATCTTCATCCGGCATGACGTCCGGGGCTCTGAGCTCCTGCACCTTGAACGGAGGGACCTCAAGGTACTTTCACGGTCGGCTCATGAGAAATAGCCAGCTGCATCTGCATGACCTTCTGTGCTGAATGTGCTTGGAAGTGGTCTGCCTGCTGTTCATTCCAGGTGCCTTGGCAAGATGAACTGGTTCACTACAGCCTCGTTTCATTTTCTCACCGTTTTGGGTCACCTGGTGTTTAATAGCAGGGAGGTAGGAGAGGTGGTTGAGGGAGTTCTGCCACAGCTTCCTGGAGATGTGATACAGTCCAGCACACAAATTGCTAACAGTGTTCTTGAGAGTCACTGATTTTAATGATAGAAGTTTTTCTCAGCTCCGCTACCATCTTTGCAGAAGGTGCTGTAATTGGGAAGATTGGATTCTTTCCATGCAGTGACTGGACAAATAGATCATCACACTTCATTGTTACAAGAAAAAGTGATTGTCCACTTCAGTGAGGCTTATGGATTGAGAGAATCTTTTTTAAGAGGTGTTAGCAACCACATTGCACAACTTTTCGTCTCCTCACCAGGAGACATTGTTTCTGCTGAGAGAAATTGAAAGTGGTGGTTCTTTGCATGTGCAAGAGACTTGTGTCATCATTCTCATGACTTGCATAGAGCAGGAAGACACTGTTTTTTTTGAAGTAGTGTTTGGCATTTGTTCGATGCCCATTGAATATTTATCATTTTGACCATCTTCCCATGGTGGGATTTGCTGTAACCGGTGTAGCTGACCCCTCTGCATGTTGTCCACCTACAGCCTCTGTTTGTTGCATGGTACCCAGCCATCAGATGTGACTGGTTAGTTCTTCCTGCATGTTTTGGCCACTAGCTTAGGTCCTTGATGTCTGTGTGCTCCTGTTCTCACAGCCTTTGACAGCCAAAGCAATTTGTGTTTCTGGCTAACAGTCCATAGTTGTTTCTCTGCATTGCTCTGTGCCTGCTCTGCATTCCTTAGTAGCTTTTTGACATCTGGTTTGAGGCTCTGTATATAACCCTCAGGTTTGGAATTTTTCTGGTTGGTTTCCTCCTCTCTTTGTAACTGGCTGACTAGTTTGTAACTGTTGCTTGGCCACCTGGCATTTCCCTCTGCCTTTCTCTTAATGTAAGGATTTCTTTTTTCTTCCAGGACCTGGGTGTGACCAAAGTGGGTCACATGAAGAGGATATTGCACGGGATCAAGGAGCTGAGCCGGAGTACTCCTGCCAGCGAGGCTTAGCCTCTGTTTTCACAGCCTGTGTCTACCATTCTCCCTAACTGCACAGCAGTCACCTCACAAAGCAGATGTGCTCACAACTATCTCTGCTGAACAGCCAAATTTTAGCTGTTCAGAGCTCATATCAACCAAGCATGGTGCTACTTTCTTCCTGTGGGGTATGACTGCATCCAGTGAAGAGGCGCTTCCTCTGCGATTGGCAGAGCCTCCTGGAGAGAACTCACTCACTGTTTGAAGAGCCATGTCCTGTGTCATGGGAAGTTCTGGTTCCAGGGACAGTGCAGGACTCCTGAGAACTGCAACACAGATACCTTTACTGGATAACTTCATCACAGTAGAATCATTCAGGGCAAAAGGTGTATTGGCCAGTCGTAGTTCAGGAGCATCTGACAGTCTTTTCAGACCCAAAACTTTCCTCCTCATCTGTATGTCACACGTGTATTTAGCATATTTAAGTGGGACAAAGCCTCTCCTTGCATCTTACTAATCCCTTTTTAATGCATCTGTAGTTGCTTGCAATTTGCATCTGAAATTCAAAGCCAGTTCAGACCTCTTCCGATGAATATCCAGTGATTCTCATTCACTCACGCTTTTGCAACAAACAGTGCATGTGCTTCAGACAGGGTTTGCACCAGCTGGGGCCTTCTGCTGGGCCTGCTCTCCTCTTCCAGCCAGAGGCAATGGTACAACATTTAGGTTTTCACAAAAAATGTGGTGCTGAGTCATCACAGACAATTGTTCAGAAATTCCTGGCAGTAAGAAAAGAAAATTCTGGAGAGCCAAATAGTTACAGGAGATCAGCTCTGACATTCCTTCTTAATTCATCTTTGGGAACAAGATGAGAGGAAAGCTAATGAGCTGTTGGGGCTGCACCAGAAGGGAGATACGGGACAACTTGCTTCATCTTGGGGGAGGGAGCAGCATGACTGGCAATGGTCAATGTAGATTCCTGCCTGTTTAGTGCCACTTCTGTGGCCACAAACACAAGAGCTGTTTCTTTACTTCAGCTTGCAGTGTAGAAAACTATTCCTGTCACAAAATATGTGATTTAAGTCTAGTACTCGTATCTTTTCACCTGTCTTGGTTTTAGTAGCTTTTCTACCTTGCTTCTGTTTCTTGCTGCCTTGCTCCTTCATTCCAGGGACACACAAAAGATTAGAGTAGCTCAGTTCTCCTGGGCTGTACCCCTGAGAGATTCCTTATGCAGTCAAACATTGGGGCTCCTGTAAGAGCACTGAGAGAAGGATTGTTACTGAGCAAATGAGCATCATAATGAAAAATGGAATATGTTGATAAAT
>VYXD01006564.1:0-67463 GCA_013397195.1 Hylia prasina
CAAGTGCTGGATTCTGCACTTGCGATGGGGCAACCCTGGTTGTATAGACTGNCGATGGGGCAACCCTGGTTGTATAGACTGGGGAATGAGAGGCTGGAGAGCAGCCCCATGCAAAGGGACCTTGGGGTTCTGGTCTATGGCAAGTTGAACATGGGTCAGCAGTGCCCTGGCAGCCAGGAGGGCCAACCCTGTCCTGGGGTGCATGAGGCACAGCATCACCAGCCGGGCAAGGGAGGGGATTGTCCTGCTCTGCTCTGAGCCTCACCTTGGATATTGTGTGCAGTTTGGAGTGCCACAACGTAACAAAGACATTGAGCTGTTAGAGAGCCTCCAAAGGAGAGGGTCATGAAGCTGATGAAGGATCTGGAGGAGAAGAAGCCTTATGAGGCATGGCTGAGGACACTCCGGCTTGGAGAAGAGGAGGCTGAGGGGAGACCTCACTGCAGTCTTCAACATTCTCATGAGGGGAAGCCTCATGAGGGGCAGGTGCCAATTTCTTCAGTCCCATGATCAGTGACAAGGACTTGAGGAAATGGCACGAAGCTGACATGGAGGAGGTTTAGGCTGGATATCAAGGAAAGGTTTTTCACCCAGAGGAGCGCTGGGCATTTGAACAGACTCCCCAGGGAAGTGGTCCCAGCACCAAGCCTGACAGAGTTCAAGAAGTACTTGCACAATGCTCTCAGGCACTCTTGAGTGTCCTCTCCAGAGCCAGGAGTTGGACTATGATGATCCTTGTGGGTCCCTTCAAACTCAGCATATTCTATGATTTTATGACAAACTTCAGGAATCTGATGCTATTAGGCTTTCAAGTGCTGGTAGGGGAAAGTTGCTAAGCTAGGGATCAGAAAGGACAGGAATGGTGTTGAGAGGGAATCTGTTTTGCCTGTCAGCAAAATAAGTCAGCACTGTTTGTTTTCTGTTTGACTTCACAGTTTCAGTCCTGAACCTGATCACTGAGATGTGTAACATGCAAATCACTAGGGCTACATTCTTAATAAGCCTCTGTCGCCTCTTTCCAGGCCAGAGGGAGAGGGCAGGACCAATTTCCTGCATTAATGAGGGAGAGAAATGCTGTGTAGATACAGAGAAAAAGCAGGGCATCAAGAGGAAGTACCATGTTTGAAGCATTTGCCAAAGTGGAGGGTGAATCTAGCTGGCAGTCCGTGGTGGGGAAGAAAAGCATCTGGCAGGTGGTGTGGAGACAAGAATGGGAGAAATGAAATGTTTTGTTAGTTCTTCAGAAGTCACAGTGTGGTTGTTTCTTTGTTCTAAAAGCTGGCAGCAAATAGAAGTTAGTTTAAAGAAGTTATTTCACCAGTTAAAAGGGGAGAAGATGCACAATACTGTGAAGACTTCAGTAATGCTCCTGAGCAGTGTGGGAGCAGAAGATCAAAGCTTCCATTTTCATTGTTTCATATAACTTCTCTTATATTTAATTAGCTACATCCAGATGTACAAGAAATTATGTCTGAAGAGAAAAAGTGATAAAAATTCTGAGTCTGACAAGATTAATGAGCTAAAAACCAGCATATATTCTGGTGACTGAGAAGAGAATATTGTTCTGTTCTTTAATAAGAGCTTATGTCTACCAAGTGCCTGAAAGTGAAATCAAACTCCATTACAAACCAAATCTTTTTGCAAGGGAAAAGAGATGGGTCATTTCAATGAGTGAATTGTAAATACCTGAATTTCATGGGAAAATTCAAAGAAAAATGTTTCTCAAAAATGAAAGATGGATGAATTTGGAGAGTAACTGTGGCGAAATAAGAAAGCTAGCATTCAAGTTGGAGAATTTAATTAAGAGTTCTTAAACTGGAACAATCTGTTAAGATATTTGAGATGAGTGTGTTGCAAATGAAGAGTTGCTGTAATTTCAGCATGGATGTCAAAGTTAGATACAGCACCATCAATTGGGAATAACAACACTGTCAGACTTTATATATGCATTTCATTTTGTTTTTACGATGTAGTGTAATGATGTTTCGTTAGCTGACTAATTTGTTGATGTTCCACTGTATACAAAAGGGCCATTAGATGCACCAACATAAAATCTTTTCTATCAGTCATTCACAGAAGAGTTTATTAAAATGCAACATTGTAAATATCTGATTGGTTCCTAATCCAGTTTGTAGTTTCTTACTAGTGGCACTAATGGGCATTGACTTGGTGGAGATGAATAATGTTCTGTCTCTTCTCAGCCCTTGAACAGGCTTTTCCAGAACCATCAAATCAGCCACAGGCTGCACTGATTTTACCTTTATTCAAACTGTTGCACTACTACAGTCTAGAGCTTTACAGAATTACTCTCTTTAAAATACATAACATAATCATCTATGCAAAAAAATAAAAAGAAAATAAATAAAAGAAGACAGTTCCTCCTATACTGGGGTTTCTACCCCTAAAATGAACTGAAAGTCACTGGAAATGAAAGAGATAAAAATAATGACATTTTAGTTATCAGAATTCTAACTCTGTATCTCGTAGGGACAGGTGGGTAGTCAAATTCATATCTTTCAAGATGATACGTTCATTATGAAGAGCATTGTTTCAAAGATTTTGTGAAGAGAGGATGGAGAAAAAAAACAAAATATCCCTGTCCCTAGGAAGTGGCATGTGAAATAGGGCTGCATATTTAAAGATGAGCCATCAAAATAAAATTACTTACAGGTGCAATGGAAGATGAAAAAGCAAATGGTTCTTTGGAAGTGTCTCTCCAGTTCAGACTTCTGTTTTACATTGAAATGAATTGTCCACAGGATAAACCTATTTGTTTCCACTCACCATTGGCAGCATGGAATTTCTGGTTCAGATATAACCAAATTATTTATAGAGTTTTGAAGTCAGATGACGCAGTTTTCAACATGACTTTGTTAACTGTGAAAGTGCTTGTGCCTCACTTTCATCCGTTGTATATTGAATGTATTGCTCAGAAATCTCTGTAATCTTGTGCACAGCGACTTATAGAACTTAATTCTATTGCTGTTTGTAAGGCAAACAAAGAAAGTCATTGTGTGTTCAGTAAGAAGCCTACTGTGTCAAAGTAAGCAACATTTCAAAATGCCTCTCAGCAGAACACACATCAGTAGAGAGTGCATGGAAAACCTTTCATCCTAGCAACGTACATTTTGCTAATCTGTTGTTTATTCCAACACTGCATGGATAAAATCATACTCTGTACCCCATCTCACAACTCTCTTAATCCCCTATTGTTTTGTAAACACCTTCAATAAAAGAGATAGACTTGTATTTCCAGCATCACTTAAATCAACCTCTCTTTAGAATGGCTGTTTGAGGATTCTCTATTAAAAAATACAACAAAAAAATAACATGCAGGAAGCTTACATTCAAAGTCCTTAGGCTGCACCTAGTTTCAAAATACTTCTGTTTGTGTACTCCTGTAGCATATGAAAACACCAAAAATACCTCTAAATTCTTCAGCTATGAAGTTTTGTGTCATTTTACTAAAAGAATATTTTTTTCAGAGGGAAAGCACTTCTCTTAGATATATACTTTGCTATCTACAGCTTTAGAAGCAGACAGCTGAAGCACCCTTTGCAGTGCACTTCTTAAAATAACGTCATGGGGAAGGTTCATTGATCGGGGAATGCAGGTGGCCTGGAAAGTGCCAGGTCATTTGACAGCACCTGAAGGAGAGCTGGGGCTGGAGCTCTCCTTGGAGCAGGTGGTCATCCTAGGCCACAGGGGGGCCACAGGAAAATGCTGCAGATGTGTAGGTAGAGCTGTATGCATTGAGAGTGAGTGATTCAGTCAGACAGACTGACACGGTGGGGAGAGGAGCTGTCATTAAGCATGCCAAATGGTCAGAGCTGTGTAAGCTGGAGACATTATTGACATTTCCTGCTTCCTGTTTATACTGTCCACTGCCTCCACTCAGTTTCTCTTCATCCATTCCTCTCCTACTATAGTTAAGTGGAGAATGGATTGGAAGAAGCAGTTGAGGAGGGTCACTCAGTTCACAGTGACTTGAGATTCAGCATCACGAGTCACTACATTTTATACAAGTGAATTATGAAGAACTTTCCTTCTTTGGGCTGAGCACTAAAATTTGCTGAGGTGATTCTGTTTCCGTTCTGCCATGAGCCCAAACTTGTGGACTTACACAGCGTAGTTTGTGTTCATTCTTATTTCACATTAAGAATTACTGATCATTACTTTATTCTTTCTCTGATTCATCCTTGCCTTTCCAGACCTATTGATTTTGAAAATGGCAGCACACTACTGAGCTCCAGCCATACATCAGATTTGTTTCTCCCTGTTCATGAATTACAATCGTATGACTCACCCAGAGCTGCCAAGAAGATAATTGAATCAAGTCACCATTAGCTTCTGGAGTATAATTCTCATCAGCACATATTGGCAGTTTTATGAACTTACTTAAAATGCAAGACAAAGAAATCTGAACCTGTTCACAAAATACTAAGATTAAACCCAATCCCCAATAAATTAAAAAAAAAAAAAAAGTCAGCATCTTCATGTACTTTGAGAGTCTTGAGGGAAAATACATGAAGTATGGATTGGTTAAACAGGAGGAAGAACTGAGCTTCCAGTCACACTCAGAAGACATTTTGGAATTGCCATTAATGGTATCAGTGTGTCTCAGGATAACCTGCAAAACTAACAAGGCGATTTTCTACATTGAGGAAAAAATAGTGAGGAAGACATTGTTAAGAAAGAGTTAGTCCCTTCTCTGAGTACTTGGCTAGGAATGAAAAAGGGAGAGATTTGCAAAATGTTACTTTATAACCCAGACTACCTGAATGGTTGTGAATTCCTGCAATGTGTCCAGCAGCACTGACTAGATAATAAGTTGTGGCTTGGGAGTATCAGAAATAAATCTGCACAGACCTTTTCTGTCAAAATGGTTTTTCAGAAAAAAAACCCTTTTTCTTTTCTGACAAAAAAAGCTTTGTCAGAATACATTTTTGGTGAAAGCTGTAGAGTGAATCATATACAAGCACCCATACTGTTTTACCATGATACGTCTTCCTGGGATAGCTTGTGCTGAAACACTTCCACAGGAGATGAAACTCATGTTGGTGTCTCTGCTGTGCTTAATTTGAAGCTTGGACTCACAGGTGTCAAGAAGGTATGCAGGTCTCAAGACTATTTTCTGCTCAGTATTTTTGCCTTAGTTTATTTTAAGATTTTGGGTTAGTTCCTGTGCTGAATGTAGAAAGATTTTGAAACCTTGATATTTTTGTGGAGTAAAGCTCTGCTTCTCACTCATTCCATATTTGCCAGCTGGTGTATGGCAGAGTGATCCCAAAGCTCTACATGCAATTTGCCAATTGAAAAGACAAATTTCAGCAGTCCTTCTCTTCTCCTATGCCACCTGGAACCTAGGGACTGCACAGTGTCTGCCAACACTGTTGTTAATGCTCTTGAAGAGGCATACAATTTTGTTAATTGTGTTTTGAGATTGTATGAGACTGCAAGAAGTTGTAAATTCTACTGAAGTGAAGAAAATGATTATTAAAAAGAAGAGCAAGTGGTGGTGACATCATTCAATTTGACAGCGGAACAGCAATTTGCTTTTGAGCAATGTACCTAGAATAGTGTAACATTTTGGCTCAAGGAGGTGACAGTTCAGTTCTATACATGGTGTATTGGGGCATGGGCACATTTAACAAGGTTGCTTCATTTATTGGTATGCTTTAACCAGCTTGTCAGGAAACTCCCAAGCTTGGAGTAGGGAAGAGTTGCCAAATAGTGAACTTTTGACATAAAAACTTTCACAGTGTTGCTGAGCAGCGCACAGGAGCCAATCTTCAGGTTTTCCACCTGAGAAATTTGTAAATATTTTTGGTCAGCCCAAAATAGTGTTTTTGTTGAGGTTTGTTTTTCAGTTATTTTCTAAAAGTGATCTGTGAAAACAGGATAGAAACATTGACTTTTATGGCCTTAATCTTCCGCTAGCAATATGTAGAAATGGAACTATTACAATTAACGAGCCACATAAATTTACCACTAATGTGCATTCTAGTCTGCATTTTCTTACCAAAATTCCTGTCATTAAACTGGAATGAGTTTCCTCCTTACATTTTTTCAAGTAGAACTTGAGTGACTCATAAGCTTTGCAGTGAATCTCTGCAAGATTTGCTTTTGCCTCCAGCAGAGAGCAGAGCACAAGTTAGATGATAGATAGATAGATAGATAGATAGATAGATAGATAGATAGATAGATAGATAAACAGGAACATGTGGAAATGCTATTTTGTAAGTTTTATGTTGGGTTCTTACTCTCCAGGTTGGCGGAGATCAGATTCCCATGTGTGCAAGACATCTGGAGAAGGGACTGGTTGACTTCTGACTGATCATGCCAGAATGTATTTCTTTAAGACCCTTTATTCAATTTCATCTCATCTATTTTCTATATCTTTGTTATATCTACAACAGAATTTATGAAGTCAACAACTTTTTACCTTTTTTTTCTCTTTGTATGTGTGACACATTCAATGATGAATCTTTTAAAACAAATTATATTATTGCAGTGAAAGATGAAAATTTCTAGTCTCATTTTCAGTTTTAAAGTTTACAATCCTTTTGCTTTTTAGATCTCTTATCCTTTCAAATCTTTCAGAATTTGACAATAAAACCGTTACCTACAGAGAAAGGAAAAAACTCAAACTCCCAAAACCTCAATAAAACTTTACAGAAGGTTCAATTAACATGACCAAAGCTCTCCTTTAACAGGCTTCAGTTAATCCACCCTATCCAAAAGACATTAGTGTGCCCAGTGTCTGGAAACACCATCATCTGCTTTTGGGGAGGTTGTTGTACCAATCATTAAGCATTTTGTATTGGGGAAAAAAGCATCATGTTTTAAAATCTCATTGTCCGAACATGCTGCCAGTAGTCATAGTAGGATTTTACCCTCTTCCTGAACTACCCATCTCTGTAATTAGGGCTGCGTTTTAAAACCAAATGATTGGGTTTGGCATTTGCATCAAATCACAGGAGCTCTAAGGTCAAATAACTTTATCCTGCCAGGAAACATCGTATCAAAAGCTGTAGACAGCCATCAAAGTGCTAGTTAGACTGCTCACATGGGTATTGAGGTGAAATTCTTGAGTCACATAAAATCACATCTGACGGCTGCTGAGTTTAATACTGCTGTGGGAATTACAGCACAAACCTCAGGAAGAAGGTCAGATAGGCACTAGTATGGCAGCCTCTGGGTCAGAGGTGAAGAGATGTGTTAAAGAACAATCTCTCTGGAACAAATATAGACTTCTGAAAAAACTCAGGATTATGTGTCCAAACTGATGATGATTATTACAGAAGACACAGCTGGGACAAAGCCTGTACCTTATTACTGATACTGAATATCCTATAAGAAAATGCTGCTCTGTTAAAAGATAATTAGGAGCAAACACTTTAAACTGCTGTATTACTCATTGCTAAAATGATCTAATGAGATATCCTATATATTATGCAAGGAGTTTAATAAAAATTTCATAATAATTTGTGTAACTTGGCAAGAGAATTTTTCCCAAATGGAAGGAAATATTATCCTCTAATCATTATTTAAAAAAATTAAAATTGAAATAAATGCAGGATATGTTCAGGAACTGTGCAGCGTATCTTAATAGACTGTTACAAGGGAGAGGTTATATGTCATACACTTAGAACAGTTATACCTAAGAAAACAAAGGGATGCCTTTCTAGCTCACATTTCAGAGGTTTTCATCCATTCTGGGTAAAACCTGACTAGTATTTGTGCATTGTTCTAAACATAAGAGGGACTAATGGCTTTAATCTGAAGGAGGATAGATTTAGATTGGATTTTAGGAAGAAATCCTTGATTGTGAGGGGGGTTAGGCACTGGAAAAAGTTGCTCAGAGAAGCAGTGGATGCCCATCCTGTAAGTGTTCAAGGCCAGGCTGGATGGGGCTCTGAGCATCCTGGACAAGTAGGAGGTCTCCCTACCCATGGCAGGGGTGTTGAAATTAGACTGTCTTTAAAAGTCCCTTCTAAAGCAAGCCAAACCTTTCTATGGTTCTGTGGTTCTATGATTCTAAAGGTAATATCTGGGGAATACTAAGACCAGAATGAGTTACTCGTTTCAAAACAGGCCACAAAGACATTTGCACTAGGAAAATAAGATACTGAAAATTCTCACCTTGTGAAGATGACAAAGATGAATTTGACACATAGAGTAAGCTGTTTCTGATTCCCAAAAATAGTGGTCTTTCTGTTAAGAGATTATACCCTGCATTTGCAGAGTGATTTTATACCACTAAGGAATTAAAAAAGAAGCCAAATCCATGCGCCATACAGAGAACACTAAAATGATGTTATTAATTAAGACTGTATTTCCTTTTCTCTTTACATACTTCAAATAATTGCTTGGAATTTATTTTTCTAAGAGCTCAGTAAATTAAATATAACCTACCTACACCTTAATGACATAAAAATGTGACACAAACATAACGTGATAGAAATTCATCTTGTTAATGTCTCTCATCATATTGTCTAAAAACAGAAGAAATATAAAAGATAAAGTTAGGGTGTGTTAATATTGAATGGTTCAATTGCTATTGAATGCATATGCCAAAAGAACATATATTATTCACTTTTTGTGAGCTATATATATACATATGTTTTAGTGTATGCTGTTGAAATATTTGTAAAAGTTCCAATATACTTTTGTCAGACTGAAAACTTTACTGTGTGGACTTTTCACTGGGAATTTTGTTACATTTAAGGAAGAAAAAAAAAAGAATGTCCGGTTGGTATTTCAGCAGGAGCTGATGAAAAAGGCATAAAGTATCAAGCATACAACCAAACTGTTAAAGGGCACCTGTGTAGTCAGTAACTCTTTCTGCTATCTTCTTGTCAGGAAAAAAAATGTTAATTATTTTTTCTAGTTTTGAAGTAATTTGTTTTGTTCAATTATTCTGTCCATTACACTAACACAGGGTGTCAATTATGTTTCTTGGTTAATTACTGCTTCAGAGTGAACAAGTGGTTAGCATAAAACATACGCTTGGTCCAGAGAGGTGATTTAGCAATAAATGTGATTTTTTTTTCCAGTGACAGAAAAATAAGTATCTTTCAAAAGATACTGTGATAAATACTTTCTATGGCCTTTCCAGAAATGCCCTTTCTTTCAATTTTTGGAAATCTTTTTCAGGACTGATTTAAACACAACTTTAACTACCAAGCAGAACTCCCAGAGCTGTCTGTGAGTCTGTATTTTCTCTGCAAAATACTGTGCTTGAAATCCCTACAGATTCTTCAACTTTTCTCCTTCTCAAGTGAACAGGAATGGTATATTGATATATTCTGGTTTTCAAGACAAATCAGCAGAGTATCTCTGCAGCTCCATAGAGACACCTGAGATCATCTCATGGTTTTCTAATGCTTACAGCAGGATATAACTAATTTTTTGGTCACCATTACACTGGAAGTAGATAAATGCAGATGTAGAAGCAGAAGTCACTCCACAGCAGTACACTGCTATAAATATGTAACAAAGCTGCATTTTTTGCCATGCCCACATTGATTGTTTTCATCACTGTAACTCTCTTCCATTTCTTCCCCCCAGTAACTTTCCTGAGATTCATGCACAGAAATCAGTCTCTACTATTAATGTTCTCTCCACGTCTACATTCAACTCTTTGTGCATATGTGAATTTGAGAGTTTGACTTCCGTAAAATTCTGCTGGTAATGTGCATTAGCAATCCATTAGCCCTAATCATCTGTTTAGCCCAGTATGGGTTTCCATTAGCACCCTTATGGAAACTAAAATGGAAAAATGATTTGCTCATGAAAGACAGAAGAAGAATGATTCAGAGAGATGAGTTGTTTCGTGGTCTGTACATCTTTCTGATCAGCCAGCTGGAAAGGCATGGTCATTGAAAAAGTTAGGATTGCAGACTACTCATGCTATTTTCCCACAGGACTCTGTAGGTGTTTCATTCTTTGATTCCAAAATGATTTTTCTTAGAGTCTCATGACATGAAGACATTATTAGTAACGCATCAGCCACTAGTTTAATTCTCTATATTCTTTCATAGTTAATCACCAAGTAAGTTATGATGGTTGAAAGTGAATCAAAAATTTCCTGAAAGACAATAATTTACCAGTCTTTCAAAGGGCTTGGATATTTTTGCCTTTTCATTCTCAGACAGTGCTTTTTTTTCCCTTTTATTTCTTAAGCATTTTAAGTTTCTTCTCTGTATTCTTACTACTGTTATCATTTTTCTATGCAGGTTATAACTCTCCATAACATTGCAGGCTATTTGCAGAGAGAGATTGATTGAGAAAGGAGACAGATTGCAGGGCTGTAACATGACATTGTCAAGTATCTACTGGTACTAGTGCTTTCCCCTCCTTTAAGTAATTGTAATTTTTTCTCTCATTCGGCTTTCATATTCAGATATTCATAATATTAATATTTCATTAATTTCTACTGTAGGTTACAACTAAGAGTCAAGAGAATTGCACTCCAGGTTTGGGTGTACCATGGGCCTCATAGTTGACCATATCTAATTCCCTGCGTGTCTGTTTACAAACCTCTGAGGGAAAGAAATAAGTTTTGCCCAAATTTAGTAAATTTTGGGATGTATAAATTAAAGTGCAGACAAAACCTTGATGTCTTAACTAGTAATTTTCTGAAACTTTGTTGAATATATTGTTCTCTGTGTAAGGAGAAACATGTCATATAAGGAAATGACATTTTATAGAATCCTGAGTAAATATTACATTATACATTACTACATAATATTAAAAAAATCAGGAAATGTAGGCAACTTGCTACATGGTTTTATTTATCTCACTTCTCTAATTTTTAGTTTTTCCTCTTCAGTGAGGAGAGCTTAGGGAAATTAGGTAGTCAGTTCTGGTATGGCTTCACAGAGTAATACCAGACATTAGCCTCATGGTACAAATGTCTGGAAAGGGATTGCTACTTTGCTAAAAAAAATAGCAGTAGATGCTTCTTGGTCATTCGGCTTTAGTTCCAAGGGAGAGAGTGCTATGTAGGTAGCAATGATAAAAACTTTGTCATCTATCTGTGGGTTGCTCTGGGTGGGTTTTGTGTTGTGGGTTTGGATATCTTTGACTCCTTGGGGTTTTTTGATGCATACTTTATGAAATTAATAGCATAATCTAACATACATCAAATTGATAGCATAATTTAACATAGATCCTTGCCTTTGTCTCTGTGGGGAAGGTGGAACTCAGTGGAAATGTTGTATAGAGAATGCTGAAATAAAGCAGCTGACACTGGTAGAAACAAAAGCAATTTTTTCTTTTCTTTTCTTTTCTTTTTTTTTTTCTTTTTCCCACAGAATTACTGATACTGAAACAACATTTCAGCAATAAAACATAAAAGTGATACACAGTCGGAGATCATTAAAAAGTATCCTGTCACTTGAATCAGACCATGTATTATAATGCAGATTATATTGATTTGCTGCAAGTTTCACATTAAAACTAGACTTCCCGTCAACTGAGCACAAGTACTAAAACTCTTTGAATTACAGTGGCAAGCAGCAGGGTAGTTGGTACAACGTCTCTCTTACCCAAACTTGAGATCATAAGGATATTAGCAGGAGGTTTTCAGACTTCTTTCTGATAAATTATTAACCAAGTCTATTTCTACTATTTGCACTACTGCTGCTGGATAGTTTTCTTAAAAAGAACAGTGAGGTGCTTGTGCTTTTATTTTTTGTTGTAAAGTAGAATATTATTCATGTCGTTCTTTTCAAACATTAAGAGATATTATCTCATGTAGAGGAATGATACCCTTTCCCAAGATCTAAATTCAAATCTTCCATGTTATGGTTCCCTGCGATTACCAAGGCTGTAAGAACATTCCTTGTTGCTTTTTGAAAATGTCCTAACTTTATCAGCTTTCCCTTTGGTAGATACTGAATCCCACAGCCTTGAAGGATATGAGCAAGAATAGGAAAAGCCATTACAGAAATCATGTTAGAACCGTAGATGAGGCTGCTGGGAATATTCTCTCAAATCATCCACTGTGACATTTGAAAGTACCAAACACAATAATGAACTTTTCAAAGTTAGTCTGATTGGTCTGAGTCATGTGAAATAGAGTTTTTCTCCCCTTTAGGTGCTGTGATGCCTCATTTGTGAATTGAAGCCTGTGGAAGTACAGCCCATCCCTTTCTTCATGATGAGTCAGAAAAGGTTTTGGGAACCCGTACAGTGGTTAATGTCCGGCTTTAGGGAGCTGAGGGACAAATAACTAAATAAATCTACTTCTGAAAAAGGCAAGTAGCAAGAAGCCATCATGATTCAGTTGCTTTAGGTTGCCCTGCTAGTATAAAGGAACCTGTTGGTCGCAGAAACAATCTGTGTGTGCAAGTAGCCTTGAGCCAGAACAGAGAGTGCCGTACTGCATGGGTCTGCTTACAGCCCCTAAAGTGTGAGCTACAAAGACTGAGCTTAGGGTAGCAGAGACAATTAAAGAGAGAATGAATCAAGGGCTGTACTGAGCACCACTTTGGCAGCCTTTGGCAAGGAAAGGTCAGTTGTTGAGGACCACAGGAAGCAGAGCTTCAGGCAGAGCGGGCACAAACCCCACTGACTTTAGCTGCTGAGGACACAATCTCAGCCTGTGTAAGAATGCTGGAGTACAAAGTATTAGTGATTCAATGCTCACCTTGTCTTATCAGCTCTTCCTCTGTCGCAAAAAATCACACATCTGAGAGCTGGGACCAGGAAATGGAGTAAAACCAGTATTGCATGGTAGCTGCTGGTGATACCTTTGAAGATCAACCACTATCACTAAAAACTACTGTACATTTTCATCAGTTTTCAAAGAAATTCCATTTAGTTTCTGCTTTGCCTTGATGTATCATTTCAGATTTGTCAGATTCTGTTTCACATTAGATCTGGCTTTGATAATATTACTTCACCATTACTTCCCTAACTTCTCAACTAAAGAAAAGGAATGTGTTGTGATTTCATTTTTCAGCTTGATTTAATATCCTAGAGCAGGCTTGGTGTGTATTCATGTAGTCTTACTGTTACTGAGTTTAACCCCAATAGAATAGCCTTTCAGGCTGCATGTCCCTATCAGTGAAAGATACAACATGAACAGCTGCGTTCCTTCCCTAGTATTACTTTTGTCAGCATACTTACCTTCCTTCTCAAGGAGCCCTGTTTAATCATGATTAAAAACTCTTTCTTAAAGATTTGCTTCATCTTAAGCAATTTTGCTGTGCCTGTTGTGATGGTACAAAGTTGTAGAGGTGGGATTTTTCTTGTGGTATTTGCTTAACTGGGTTTTGGACCCAGTTTGTTATCTTCTGTCAAATAAACTTATGTATAGAGAACATGGTGCAGGCAGTTCAAATCATCCTACAGCTTTAAGTACCAATTTCTGTCAGTTCCTGTCAAAATTCTACCTTTTGTGATTTTGGAAGGATTTGTTATACTAAAAATGTAGCTGCGCTCTACCCCCATGTTGCGCCAAACCTTCAGCTGAATGTGTATTGCTTTATACTTACATGGTAATTTTGCATAATTTTATGGATTTCTAAAGAGAAGGAGGGGAGGTGTCTGACCAGGTGCAAGTCTGAGAGCCTTTCAGCATTGTTAAATTACTGATATTTCAGTACAGGTTACTGAACACTAATTGAAAGAGAGTTCAAAAGGAATACAGCAAATGCAAAATCTAAACTGCAGAACTTAAGTTAATAGGTTTGTTCTTTAGTGGTGTGGATTTTTGTGACCACAGTGACATCCATGAGGTTACATATTTTATAAGTCTTTTCACCTGAAGAGACTTCCCTTTTAGATAATGCTGTTTCCTGCAAACACAAAGAATTAATACCATTTTAAAATTTTTTTTTTCATTTCAACTTGTCTTCTCATATGTGATATTCTGTGTCTCTGTTTCACATTGGTTTTATTTTGTCTGATGTTCAAAATTGCTAAATAAATGTTGTAGCTCTTGCCTGTTTTTAGTATGTTGTTGTCTTTTCCAAATGTTTGATTTTCAGCACACTATGGGATTATGCCAAAAGTAATCATTGCCTTTTTCAATGTTAAGATCACAGATTTGACTTAATTGCTGTTATGTTATTTAATACTGTTTTTTAGAAGACCTAGTAATACATTTGCATCATGTCATAGCACTTCTGGAGAAGAGCTAAATTAATAGCAAAATCATGGAAGAGAGCTACTGGCAAGAGATCTAGCTGGGAGGAGAAGCCACTGAAGGTATCAGTCTGAGTTACAGCTTAGGGTGGACTGCTCAGTATGGAGTTCATACACAGCAGACTTAGACATGCCACAAGTGCAATTAGGGGGTTTTGTTCAATAATCCTTTGATGTTCAAAAAGGGCAACTTGATCTGTACTGTTACAAGTTATATTTTAATTTTTTAATCAATGTAATCGGTGTTTCAAGCTCTCACCCTGATAGCACTGAACAGCACTGAGAAAGAAGCTCATATTTTAGATTCAGGTTTTCCTGGGCCATATTTCTATCAACTGGCATCACACTTTCTTTCTTTTCAGACATGTAAACAGAGATTCTTTTTACCCACCTAGTGCTAAAAGCTTATCATCTTATCCCAAGAGGCTCGCTCGCTTCTTTTACCCAATAGACAGACACAGCTACATCAAGTACTTGCAAACATCTCATGTCCTTATGATGAAAAGAAACACATTTCATATATGCCTATTTGTCTCATTGATTAGAGAAGATTAACTAGACTAGAGCTCAGCTAGTCTTTGCTAACCTATCACTGTTTAATTTAGGCAGAATCATTGTATTCTTGGTCCCTACTTCCAAGTTCAACATTTGTCACTGAAGGTTTTTAGAAGAGCTGAACCAAATCGCAGAAATGCTTGTTAAAAAAAAAAATGCAATTTGACCAGGAATTGAAAAACATTTCCTTAGCTGCAGGTTAGACAGGCACAGCATTTGAATTCTTCCTTAAAAATGTATTATTAAGTTCTGGAAGTGATGTTTGGCCAATCTTGAAATCACAAGAACTTCACCATATTACTGTAAGATCATGTTACTAAAGTGAGACAACTGAAAGGATAGATTAAAGAAAAAACCAAAATACTTAATGTGTTAGCTGTTGGCACATCTTAGATTCAAAAAAGGTGTAGGGATCCTGCGTAGGCTGGAAACACACCCAATAAGAAAGAAGTATGAGGACCATCATGCATGACATATGTCCCTTATCGATTACCCTTTAATAAAAGATTCTGAAAGAGATTTTGTCATTTTATTTTTTCAGGGATCTAACTGTGAAAGCATGTGAAGGTAAAGAACTCTGTCAAAAGATTCATCACCAAACAGTAGTTTTGTTCATGTGATGGCCTCCAAAATATTTCTAATTAATAAATTATACAACTTAACAGCAAAGTGTGGAGGCACTAAAGCTGCTTTCTACAGATGAAGCCTATACTGAGAAAGAAATTAAGCAGCTTGTTGTAGACTTGTACATATTTTCGAAAAGGTAGAGGTATGATAAGTGTGAAAGTCACAGTACCTTTCCTAAATTATTCTGACAGTTAAAAATGATGGACCCTAAGAAATCCAGGTTTGCTTATTTGTTGGCTAGCTAAGCTTAGGATGTTCTTTTACTTGGGAGTCATAAAACAATCTGCACATTGATAAATGGGTAGTGCATTTTCACAGTTGCTTTCTATAAATAAACAAGCGAAGTCGCATTAAAATATGGCAATAGCAGCACCAAAGTTTTACAATTACTTCTTTTTTTGCATTCCATAGCTCTTTTCTTTCAGTAATTGAGTACCACAATCCTTAGTTTTATGGAGAGGAAAATCTTTGTTTCTTTTATATCTTGAGGAGACATCATTTTATTTGATATTCCACCTGTAAGGAATTTATTTGATATTCCACCTGAAAGGTTGCCTTTCTAGCATTAACCCAAGGAAGCTTTCCTACTTCTGTCATATTGGAGTTAGTTCTTCAGTTTTTTTCCATGTAGAATATGCTTTTAATATTGCCAGACACCCAAGTGCAAAAATGTTCTCACCTTCAATTCCAAAAAAACCACCCAACTCTGAACCCCAAAACAAACAACACACAAAGAATAAACCTAAAATATCAACTGAGCAAAAACATAGAAAACCACTGATGTTTAAAAGATTTTCATGTTGTAACTTCTGGATTGATTGTCGAGAGACTGGTGTGTTCTACTGGGGATTTCAGTAGGCAGCCACAACCAAAAATTTAATTGACAGCCAAAGAATCAATCTTGTCAACTTCATTTGTGTTTAGAAGAAATTGATATAGAAAATGTCTGTGCAAGCTTAGGGAATTCTACAACTTCCCTTGTTTGTTATCTACCTTGCAAATACTTTGTAGTTCATCTAGCTTGTCTTGCCAATGTTGTATTGTTGGTGTCAGCAGCAAGGTCAACTGAATTGAAAGTTCAACAGGAAAATGTGGGAACAAAAGCATAAGAATTCTTGCTTAGCAAAGCAATCCAGCATAAGCATATTGGCAAGCTCTGCATGACCTGAGTTGGGATGAAGCTTCATGCAAGGCTGAAGTATGTCTTGTTTGGTGAGTGGCAGTTGTGCTTTATTGTCTCAGTTGCTGAAAGTGTTTTGAAGTGCAGCCCTAATCATTAAAGTAATATTAATGTTTTGTGACAAATTTGGAGTTGATTAAATGTCTATTTACTTTTCAGGACACACAAGGAAGCTGTGTAAGTGGCTACTATTTATCTCAAAGGTCTCAAAAGGTATAGCAATGACAGGAAAACAAAAAACGTGAAAATGCTAGATGAAAAAGGCAGAGGCAGTTTCAGCCTTCCTCTAGTATTTCCTAGCCTTCCTTTTGGTTCTCTGGATGGGTTGATTTATTTTTTTTAATGTCTCTTCAGCTTTTTAGTGATATCTCTGTACTCATACCTGGTAATTTCTAGCAATATTTCCTCATTCTTTTGTTTTCCATATGCCCTGTTTCAGTACAGACAGTACAGATTGTTAGTTTTGGGATGGAACTTCAAGCATGACAACTGGCAGAATTTAAACTCTAGCATTGAACTGCCTCCTGTATGAAGTACATCACCTATAAAAGAGCTAAAGAATATATGAGAGGGTACTGATTATTATTATTATTTATTCACTTGGTTTATTTTTTCATAGGCACTCTTCTGTGCCATTCAGAGAGCAGCTGTCAGACTAAATAAAAGTACATGATAAGGAAGCTCTCATCTTTTTAATTGATATTAATCTAGTTGCATCCAGCCATAAAATGCTCACCATTGATGATATGGCAAATAATGTGACTGCAATTAGTTAGTGATTCAATGTGCCTTTCAGAAAACAGTCTCCAAACCTTCCTGAAAATAACTCCCCTTCTGCCAAAATTTTTTTTTTTTTGAGACGTGTGAAACCAGTAGGTTTTAATCTCTTCATATCTGTATTCTGAAAATTTTTATGCTCTTTCTGAAGTTAATGCAGAAGCCTTAATAGATGAGGCAATGGATGCCATTTTCAAAGGGAAATACATAACAGTGCATATAGATAAATATCCTAGCATATAGAAACTCTTCTGAAAACATTACTGAGGGGAACGTTTACACCATTTGTTTTTATCTTTTGCCAGTCTGACAAATGGATTGTCCTGAAGAGTGGTATTCACTGTAGAACTAAGTAGCTTGTTTCACATTATTTTAAATGTAATGTTGTCATGATTTAGAGGCAGCCTTCTGTTTGTGGGTTTTTTTTGGTTGTGGTTTTTTTGTTGTTGTTTTTTGTTTGTTTGTTTGTTTGTTTGTTTGTTTTAGTATTTTGGTGATTTAAAAAAAATACAATTATTCACTAAATTTTAAGCTACAAGTGGTAATCAGGCCATTAGTGCACCACATGACATACCTAAGTGATTCTGGAGCATCCTTTGGTAAAGGGAAAGTCTTCTCTGCTTCTGTCGGATTGACTATACAGATTATTCTTCTGGCACTAGATCCATTAGGATTTAAGTATCCTGTACCAGCCATAGTGAAACCCTACAGAAGTTGCTTGATCTGGATGACCACAGATTATTTGCTGCATGTTTTGTTATATTCAGGAAGAAAAAACCCCTAGAATATAGCAACTAAAATAAGATGTAAAGCTACAACTGAGAGGAGCACTGAGTTAAGTGGAGTGTAACTACCTCTGTCTTCTGTTTCCCCACCAATCCACCTGTCTTGGTTTAGAAGACAGGTATCTGCTAGGGAAAGCTGGAGTTTCCTTGGAATAGAGAATGTAAACCCCCCTCACTCCAAATTATAATTTTGCAATTATGAACTTTCAGGGAAACATTTGGGAATAGGAATAACAGTTCTTTTAGTGGCAATATTAAAAATACAAATGTAATAGTACAAAAAGACAAACAAACAAACAAACAAAAAGCCTAGAAAACCCTGACAGAGTCAGGGACACGACCTGACACCCTGTTGGTCAGCATGTTTGGAAGCAGTCCTCCTGGAGAAACAGATGTGGTTCTGCTGGAGTAGAGATGATCCTGTTGAAGAAGGGTCCAGTGGTGGTGAGATGAGTCTGATCTTCCTCTGGAATCCAGTGGAAAACAGGATGCCTGTTGTTCTGAGTCTCAGTTTTTATCTAGATAGGGACCCTGGAGCCCCTCACCACTGAGTGGAGCATCTCACAATGGGATGATGTAAATGTGTCATGTCATTGGTGAGCCTTAATGGCCCATTAGCAGAAAATATGCCCCTGGAGGGAGGATGGTTGGTGAAAGAGATAAGAAACAGTACCCCACCCAGTTTTAATAGCTGAACCATTATCAGAAGGCATCTGCCCCCCTCCCCCCAGAGTAACAGATAAAGAAAAGAAAAAACAACAAAAAAATATATTTCCCCAACTGCATTCAGCAGATGAAAACAGAATACACATTTTTGGTTCCATAACCCAAGACACCACCACCTACCTTTATGTGGTGGAAACAGCCTTATCATTGCTGTTGATATGATAACATTTTATAATTTCCAAGCTGGTGCATCTGGATTTAGATTGCTGGATGACTGTCATTACCCTTGTTCCTTTTATTTTCACCTGAGTCACTTTGACTGGTGGGAATCATAGCGAAACATGAAGGCAAAGCTGTCGTTCACCTGTTGTGGTAGCAAATGGGCCCCTCCCAAGCTCTTACTGAAGGGTCAAAGGAAAATGTTTCCTTTGTAATCTTTATTTTACTATGATTGAGGTACTAGCAGCAAATGAGAACATTCCACAAAATGACTCAGACACAGTTCTCAGTGTATGTAAAGGTTATGCCTGGTTTTACATCTGGTTCCTTATCTCTCATCAGTTTCTAACAGACCAGCACCATGCTGCAGCTGATTCCTGTGGTGGGTAGGGGCCTGATACATTTTAAGCTGGTAGAGGAGCTTGGCTTCTGGTTATCTCATGGCTTTTATGTATTTTCAAGGTACCTGCTTTGTCCAGTCTGCTTCAGGGGTAGTCTGGCTCTTGAAGTAACTGCACTGCTATATCTTTTTGCTGCATTGTTTGGTGTACTTGAAAGTCTGCTTATTTACTGATTCTACCTTTACTGAAGACTATTTCTTCCCTGCTCTCATAAGGGGGAAATACCGTTTGTTTATTGCTTAATCTCAGTTAATTTATGTTGGTAGTATATATCTACTACAACAAGATTTCAGATTTTTACTGGGAAACTCTTGAGTCTTTTTCATCAATAAGCTTTTTTGCAGAGTGAATGTATTTCATGTTCCCAGCACCCTCTAAGATTTCTTGAGCTCCTGGTTTCTGGTACCTTTAAAATCATGTAATGTGGTTCTTAAATCAACTAAACATGGTTTAATCTATGTATTTCTTCTTAGAAGTTGTCATTAACTCCTTGCGGCTGTGCATGTAATAGAAGATAAGGCTTCCCTTGATTTGCTAAATTTATCTTTATGGAGAAGTGAATGACCTTTATTAATGTGGTGCTATTGCATATTTTTCCTTTTCAAGAAGTTTCTTCGAAAGTAAAGTTACAGTAATATATTACTGTGACTAGGCATAATGAAATATCACTTTGATAAAAAATTATTTTTAGTTGTCACCTAATGACCCCTACCTTTAATTTCAGTATTCTCTATGGAATAACATGAGAGTACTTTTGCCAGAAGGCTGTTTCTATTAGGTATATGAAAATTATGTGTAATTTTATAAGCTACCTTGCCTCTTCAATAAGAGAGAGAAGCTAGCTTATATAAATTACACATAATTTTTTCCTATTGGCCTCTCAGCATTTTTACATACTTCTTAAATTTATTGATTCATTTGAAATCCACTGGAAGTCAGAGATAATTAAAAATATTTGAATGTGTTTGTTTACTGCAATGATCTTTTGAACTGTAGAATGAATACAGCACTTATGAAAGCAAGAAAAATCTGATTATGAATCTAATGAGGATTTTGTTGGTAAGTGCTTCTAAAAGGCAAGTAATGGATAGCCACAATATCACTTCTTAACACCAGCTGGTGAGTGTAACCAACAGCTTAATTTCTCTGAGTTTTCAACTGTTGAAAGCAATAAGATGCTTTCCATGTTTTGTGTAATACAGTGTCCTTGGGTGGAAAAAAGAAAATATGGAAGTGGAAGATATTTTAAATCTAAACGCATGAGTTTTCACTATGTCAGTGAAACTGTAGTACAAAATTGACCATAGTGACTTCATATAGGGTGCATTTAAGTGCTCATAAGTGTGAAACCCTATTGCTTTTATTTTTGTCCTTTGAGATGTAAATAAAAACTGTTCATTTATTCATTTGGGTATTGGTTTTTGTTTAGTTCTGGTTTGGGTTTCTTGAGTGTGTTGTGGGAGGCTCAGTGAGGAGAGCTGGGTTTTTTTCCCCTGTAGGAATAGGTAATAGATGTAAAAGGGTATTATTTATTTTGCAAAGCAGAGCTCCTTCCCTGTCCTGCATGGCCCTTAGTGTCTATTCAGTGACCTATTTTGTGGTATCTATGTGGACTAAGAATGTGAGGAAAGAAGATACAATATATGATTTACATAGGAATGGTTCCTTTTCTGCTAATTTCCCAGGTTTGCACAGATGAAAAAAAAATCACTTTCTGAGGACAAGTGAAAAGACCAGAATGTTGGTGGAGTAACTGCTCTAGTTGAAGGCAAATTTTTTTTTTGTTGTTTTTCTTGTGGATTCTAGTAGTGTGTATTCATTTTAGATTTATATGACACTTTAAAGAGCACTCATCCAGGGTTGGAAATGCCTTTGACATTTATGGAAAATACAACTGTATTCTAAGGAATTGTTGATTTTTTCCATAATTATAGAGGCTAGGACTCAGCAAAGCATGTATATAACTAAAAACACACACTTAAATGCTCTGATGAATAGGGCAGCCCGGCTGCATCATGGCAGTGAGGAAGAATGAAATGGAAAGGTCGTGGTCTCTTCTCTGTTTAAGTCAATCTGCCTGGGCAAATACACCAGAAATTGGACACATTTTGCTATGTGGATGTGAGGCCAGCAGAGCCAGATTTTATTTAACTCTCTCAGAACTCCACCAGAGAAATGTGAAGAGACACATGGCAGAAACACATCAGCCTGCAACACATCGTGGGACACTATGGTATCTGGTGAAAATGCAAAAACAGAAAGAGGAAGTGAAGACCTAATGTGACCTATGAGGGCTAAGGAGCTGACACTGATCAGGGAGAGGCAAAGACTATCCTTATCCTTACCTCAAGCATTGCTCAAACAAATGCAGAGTTCAAGTATTCAAAGGTAAGAAAATGTGTATCACTTAATTTTTTTTTCCTGTTTGATTCATATGGGAAGAGGCTGTACATTCCAGTTAAATTGATGGATTCTTGAGACCAGTTTACTGGTCAACAGCCTTTGTTCCAGTAGTCTTCCTTAGATGAATGGCCCAATAATAACAGGGGAGAAAATAATTCCCAGTAATATTCTCTGTAGATATTGCATTTTCTTAGTGACCTGCGTATCTTTTTCCACTATTTTATGCTTTTATTATATATATAAACATAGGAATTCAGGCCTCTTCCTAAATAAAAAACAAAAGAGTAAATGTACTGTTATAAGTGTCCTGTTGTAGCTGTGTGAGGGATTAGTGTGGTATAGGATCACCTCAAGTATAATTTTTCAGGAGAAAACCACAAGTATCACTGTTTTAAGTTGCAGCTTAAATCAGTGACCTGAAGCTCTTAAAACCAGCAGCTCTCTATTCACTTCAAGCTTTAGATTATGAAAAGCACATGTCTGAATTATCAGTAACAATCACTAAATAAAGCTTGTCATCTGAAAAACGAGGAATCCACAGATTAATCTCACACTTGTAAAATAATGGAGCCTTCCAGCATTTACTGTCCAAACAGATCTTGGGTTGCAGCTCTGAACACTTTTAGTCTAGGGGAGGTCAGGGCTGAAGCAGATGGCTTCTGCTGAATAACTGAGCTAAGCACAGGATGTGTCGCAGTGACCCCAAGACTACAGATAAATATGCATCCATGTGGGAGGCTGACATTTGGTTTGGTGCCTCTAACCAGTCTCTGTAGAAAAATAAATAGCTTTACAATTAAAGAAGGGAAAAGGAAAAGAGCCTATAGGATTGTGCTCTCATTTTGTTCAGAAATTTTTAGGTCACAGAATCCTGCAGTAGAGCTTGTAGTCCTCCTTGACAGAAAGGAACTCTTTACAATTTTGTATCTTTTTGAAGGCATGTTTTTAATACAAAGTTGTACAGGCTTTCAATAATATATGCACATTTAGCCCTTTCAAGGAGGAGGAAATAATGCAGGCTATCCTCAGTTTATACCATCTTGCAAAAGAAAGAAGAACCAAAAGAAAGAGATGCCTTAATATTATTTTCTGTGGGATTTTCATGACTGAAGATTGCTTGAGAGTTGATCAGTTTCTATTGTGCAATTCTACCCACCTTACATGTGTGCAGAAACAAAAAAAGGATATTGAAATTCCAGAATGATTCCTATAAGTTAATTAAAATGGAACCAATACCTATAAAATGATAGTGCAAGTAGTTCGTGTTGATCTGTCACATTGCCAGGAATGTTTCTTCGGAATTAACATAGTGTATGCCACTATGGGCCGAAGCAGACAATAAGGATGTACAGTCATGATGGGAAAGAAAGATATATTACTAAGTATTGGAAACAATAAAAAAATAAATTAAAAGAACTATATTGTCTTTACTGTCCTCTTAGAGCAAAGATTTTGATAAGGGACAGCCACATATAATGAAGTTTGGTCATCATCTACTCATCCGAAAATGTAATATATGAAAGGATTTGAGAAGTGGGACTGGGAGCCCTTCAAAAATTCTATAGCTAGAGAAAGATCTGAATGAAAAATAATTATTTGACCTTCTAAAAAACCAGAAGTGTATTAAAAATAATAATCTCCCAAATTGGTATAAAAATTCAAAATTTTTTAGTCTTTTCCACAATATTAGAGTGTTCTTGTTTTGAAATAGAATGAAATAATTCTGTAATATTGTTTCACTTTTGTGAATTATTGCATTGCTGTAGATAAATACCCCCACCTGCCAATGGTATTTAAAATCAAAAATGGAACTTTTCAGTCTAAGAAATTAGAAATAAGATTTTTAGTTACTTTCTGGAGTTTCGCATTTCAAAAGCTGTCTTCACAAAACAGCCCTTTTCTTTGAAATAAAATATTTTATAAAGATATTATGTAGCACCCTAGCTAGATTTGCAGACTTTAGTGTTTTGGAATGAAGCTTTTTTATCTTCATCTTAAAGGACACAGTAGACTGGCTTTATCAGGAAACTGCCTCAGGTATTAGTACAACACTTTAATTTGTTAGAAAGCTTAAGGGAACAGGTAACAACTCAAGCAAAGAATCTGAGATGCAGAGAAGTAAATACTGTATACCAAGAAACAAATTCTGAAAACGAATTATAGAGATAAGAATTCTTGTACTAGAAATTTTGTATCTCCAGGCTTTTGCAGTTCAATAAATATAGACAGATACAGCTTCAATAGTATTGATATTAATAAATGGAGACAACTGTATTCAAGTATACTGAAAGCCTGAAAGTCATTCCCCTCCTTAAAGAAGATATTGACAAGAAAGAAGAAAAGTCTGTAGTTTTTTAAATACCTTGAAATGTTGAGGAGACTCCAGGCACTGCACTTCCATTGTTCATTTAATGAAATAAGCTATTGCCTACACATCCATTAGAACATAAAATAGAAATAACATCTTAATTGTTAGGCAGAGTAGGGACTAAATAGCATAGTAGAAGCAGGAACAAAATGAGAGGTTGACTTAGAAGTTTCATGCATATGTCAACACTCATTGCCACATGGGGTATATTAACACAGAACTATTTCTTAGCAGTGTTTCTGCTTGCATTATTTTTACCCTTTTTCTTCATCAGTTTGGTTCTGGGATTTTGTTGTTGTTGTTTTTTGTTTTGTTTTGGTGTGTGTGTGTGTGTCGCCCGCCCCTGACAGTGCTGTAAGAACTCCTGTAAGGCTGCATCACTTTCCTGCTGTTATTATTTGCTGTTGGAAGTTCGTATGAGTGGGAACTATGCACGTTTTCAAGGAGTCTCGTTGTATAGTATTTAGAGGTATAAGATGTGAGCTAATCCCTCCCTGAAAATGTATCTCTTGGTCCCTAAAATAGTCTGTATAACAGAGAGCTGCAAATCCTCCAGAGAGATACCTATGTGAAAAAGGGAGAGTAGAATTATGCCATCCCATTATATAGAATTGACAGTGGCTACTACTCAATTTTTTGCAAGGAGTGTGTTTGTGAAAGTTGCTAAATGGGAAAGTAACTGAGCCCACACAGAGGAAGAGGTTTATAATGAACAGTCTGAAGTGATACAGATATTTCCTGTATTTTCTGACATCTTAGTCTCAGTTGATTTTCTCATGGAGATCTGGCCACATCTGTTCTTTCAAGTGAACAACCCAAAACCACTAAAGGTGAAAAGCTCTTGAAACAGAGAAAAGTCAAGGCTTATTGGTCAAGATGGATTAAAATAAAAGGTTTGATGGCAGATATCTCTCACCCCTCTCAGCCTACTGTGATTGTTGAGTGAATTCTGCCCTGCTGTGATTCCAGCAACTTTCATCACCTCTGAGGTGCAGCAGATTCTGTGTTGCCTCTTCTGAACCTCTGTGAAAGTATCTTTTTCATCATCAGCTCTGAGGTTTGGCTTTGAGCCTGTTCCTTGCTTGTTTTAGGAGCCTCTTAATTGCTGTTTTTGCTGGATGTCCCTGGCTTACTGTGCTTTCTGCCTGCTCTATGCTGCAGTCAAACACATCCACTTCGGGACAACCATCTATTCCCATGCGAGAGGCCCCACACCCCTTCTCAGCAGAGAAAATGCAGTGTACATGCTGAAACTGGCAAATGCATGGCTTTAATCAGGATGTCTTTAATCAGCCTCCCATTGGCTACCTCAGCAATGGGTTAACTTGACAACACTGCAGGCACTGTGAATTTGAGAAGCCAGGTGGTACCAGGAGTCAGTGGTTGTGAGGAGAACTCTTAAATGGAATTACAACCTCCTGTTCAGCCCATCATTAAAGAAGAGGTGGAAAGACAGAGATAATAATAATAAAAACTTAAGAAGACAGAGCTGACCTTAAGAAAGTTTGCTTCCCCTTTGTAATATTAATATAATATCATTTGTTTTAAAGGGGTTTGGCAGCCATTCCTGTGGATTTATTGAGTGTGGGAGGTCAAGCCTCCTGATTCAGGAAATGGTCGATGATGAATGACTGCTTCCAGGTAAAATCTTCACTCCTCAGATGATAGAGAAAGGACCAGAATGATGTGCAGAATCTGACACTTGGTGATATGCTTCTATTAAATAAACAGAATAGTTCACCTCTCTTTTGAGACATAGCATCTAATAAAATAACTGAAAAGCATCTAAATGTTTCTAAGCTTGATTGCTCATTAATACTGATGAAAGCCTGGGATGAAAAAAAAAGAATAAAACTGAAAAAGAGTAGAGCCGGCCATTATAGAATAAAGCTAAGTGTGATGAAAAAGAGATTTGGAGTGAATAAATTTACAACTGACCAAAGTATAGCTGCAACTTGTCCTTCGAATAAAGGAGAATGCATCTTCTCAGTGATGTTACATTAGAGTAATGTACCAAGGACTACAAGACTAAATTATGACATCTGAATCATTTGGCATATATAAAATACACATTGAAATAAGTCACTGTCTTGGAGCAAATATGTCTTTGAAAACAAATGATTCTGGCTCAGCATTTATTCTTGATTAGTTCCTTGTGCCTACCTCTGTTCTGTAGTTGCAGGAACTGTCATGCTGTATGTTATAAAAAGGCACAAGTGTGTGTGCCCCACATGCTGTGTAGATAAAGCAGAGGCACATGATTCACTAAACAGCAAAGGGACTTACTGACTTAGTAAAAATCAATATGATAGTGAGTCACTTTTAGCCATTTGACAGTTCTGACTTTGTAAGTAGGTCACAGCATTTGAATATTAAGGTATTACAATGAACTTAATTACATGCAAGAGCAAGATTGTAAGGAAAGGATTTTAACTGGAGCTTCTAGATCTGCATTGAGTTCTATGAGCAGAGAAAAACAGATGATTGATTTCCTTTCTTCTTTTCTTTTGTGAAGGAGCCAAAATCATTTTATCCAAAGCTGTTTTACTTGGATATATAGACTGCAGATACCATTTTAAAATGCTTAATCTTAATGGTTAAGTGGAGGGTGTCTTGTTCAGTTTATGCATGTATAGTTGGTTTAGCTTTCTGAAAAGCAAATTGAAGTAATTTGAGAGAAAGAAGATGTCACAGAGACAACCTGACCTGGAATTCCCTCAAAACCACAAACCTTGTGGAGAAGATAAAATCTGTGCTTTGAAAGATCTTGCTTTAAAATGCAAAGCTTTCTCCCACATTGAGTCAGCAATGAAGAGCTTGTTTCAGGGAGGGTTCTGCTTTTAATTGTAGAGCACTACATCAAATTCCAGAAGATAAATGAACATGGAATGAATTTGTACTGGCTCTGTCAATAACTAATCTGACATCAGCATTTTAGCTTGTGGACAAAGGCAGCTTTGAGATCTGGAGAAGATTGCAAAAGGGCCTTTTCTTTGTGTTTAATTTAAATGTTAAATTTCTATCAGCTCAAGCACTGTTATTAGTTGTTGTTGTTGTTGTTTTTTAAAAAAAGAAGGAAGAAAGAAAAGAAGCTGATGTTTGCTTCTTTTCCAGAATGTGCACACATGCTGTTTTACTGAGACCTTTACAAGCTGCTGTTGGCTAGCCATACACTCCTGAGGCTGTTTTATTATTGTTCACTCTTTCTACAGAAAACAAAATACAGCAACTTATGCCATGACATTTTGTGACATTTCCAGATATGAACATCTGGGAAGTTTAGTGTGACAGTGACAGCAAAGCTGACAATGATTTTCCAGTGCCACATACAGCCTGGGTATCTGCAGTCATTGCCTTTTCATTTTATTTTCCTCTCCCTCCCTCCCTCCCTCCTTCTCCCACCTAAATGCTTAATGCAGCCTTTTCTCTGTTTTGGCCTTGAAGATAGAATAATATCCCATATTTATTTCAAAGCTGTACATAGAACATTGTACATCAAGTGCATCACAAATTGGTTCAGACCGAAAGGGAAGAGCTTTCCAGCTCGCAAGAGGAAGCGCAGCTGCACAAGTTGCTCTAATTGCAGACATTAGGTGGGTTTGATCATCAGATGTCTACTCTGCATAAAATCGAAGTTAAACAGCTAAACATTAAATACTTCTATTATTTATTGAGTTCATTTATATATTGAGTTGAAAGGGGGAAAAACCCAACAACCTACATATCTTCAGTAGTAATGCAAAGCAAAAGAAATGGGTGAAAAAAGAAAGAAAGAAAAAAAGATCTGAATAGTGGTTGCATTTGAAATGTAAAATATCTTGTCCATGTGACAAAAGGTGCACTGCGGGAAGGTTACATTTTATAAATTACCCTAAGTACAGCACTAATATGGTTAGGTAATAAAATAATGTAAAACAAAAAAGGTACATTGTAACTGTCTAAAGGAATTGCTGTGACCTAATGGTGTGAGGCACAAACACTTAGTCAACATGTTCTTATGTCAACTTCATTTTCAACTTATACTACTTATTTGTTTTTTTTCTGGTCTCTTAGACATCTACAGAAATTGTGTTTTCTAAGGGATATTCTCTCTATTGCTTTGAGAGACAATACTGAGAGACAATACTGCTCATTACTGAGAGCAAGAATAATCTGTCTAGTGTGTCGCAACATTTTCAGCCACAAGATCCTGTAAAAGCCTCAAAAAATGGTAACAACAAGGCTTTAAAATTACATAGTATCTTTTAAAGAGAATTTCAAGGACTAATAACTCAAATAACTCCCTATCTTAAAAAATATTCAAATAGAAGATTCATTATCCACGGAGGGTTTTATGCTATACAAAGCATAGGGTGTGCTATACAAAGCATGCTATACAAGTACAAGTACAGGGCAGCAGCAAAATCACTTATATGTAATTATTGACAGTGGAGTCACTATTCCTGGAGGTGGATGGATGACACTTAGTGTCATGGTCTAGTGGTGTGGGGTCATAGAGTGGACTCAATGATCTCAAAGGTCTTTTCCAACCCAGCCGATTCTGTGATGTTTGTTTGGATTTACTGCAGTCAAACACTGTTCTATGTTTGGCTGTGTTTAGACATAACCATAGATTTTTTTTGTAATTAATAGCCTTGAAATATTCATCATGCTACTTTAACAAAAAGGGCTAAGATGAAGAAAAATGTAAGGTACTGAAGGGAACAAGTAATGTTGTTCAGTGAGCATTTTGTTCATATCCTCTAGGAAAATTTATACTCTTTTCCAGAATTGCTTTATCGGAAGAATAGAAACGCTGTATCAAGTCCAGTCCACATCTCTGTGTGGACAGTATTCCTAGAAAGAGCATCAGCTTTCTTGGATGGAAAATTATCTTCCTAGTCTTTATTATTAGATATCCCCTGAAACACAAGGTTTTATCTTCCTTGAAAAATACTCCTCTTGTGAAAATCTTCCTAATAAACTCATTCATTAGACTATTTCCTGGAGGCAATGCTGAAGTGCAAAGGCTATAACTTGTCAATTGAAAACCACAGAATTGACATATTGGACCCACAGAGTAATTCCTTGCTCACACCAGAGAAGTAGATGCCCCTGGAGGATGTTTCCATGCTGCTTGCTGGTGAGTGTTTGCCTGGCCAAGAGACAGCAATGACCTTCAACCGATGATGATTTTCTACTTTCCCCTAGAAATATATATAATGAGTCAGAGAGAATGTCTGGGTTTTATAGACTGCTATTAGCAGTTGTCATTTCAGCCTGAGACAATTCTGATTGAAATAAAGTAATTTCCTGAATATATTAAAATAAAGGAGATTGTTATAATCTTAACAGGAAAATAGTGTGATGAATTAGATGCCACAAAAGGTTTCTTCTTCGCCTCTTCCCCCTTTCCATCCTCCCCCTCCTCTCCCAGGTTTCTCTTCATTGTAAAGTCTCAGACATCTTCCATTTACTTTTCGGGACCTTTGTTTTATTTTGCCTTGCCCCTTTTATCCTCCTGAAAACCTAAGCAAATTGATAGAGCAAAGCACAAATACAGTGCCAACGGCTGACAGAGAGCTTTCCTTAGAAAACAGCAGGCAGTAGACTTGTATTTTCTGCTTCACAGTACAGGGATGCAGCAAATACAGCCAGCTGTTCTATGAAGAGTTTAAGCTCAGTGAAACCATTTTGTACAATGATGCTCTGGCCTGGCCCCAAACTTTCTGTCTCCTAAGCTCCCTTATGCAGCGTGCTGGAGAGCTCTGTTGGCTGAGGGATGCAGTGTCCCACTTCCCCCCACCCCAGCCCCAGGCATGTCCTCTGCAGTTTGAGCCACCTGTGGAGAAGAAATATTCTTTCTATTGCTTTCTGTTGCTTTTGGCCCTCATGCATCAGTATCAGCAAACACAAGGTTCTTTGTGTCCTCTTCCTCGCCTAGTCGTTGGTTTATAGTGTTGCATCATCCAAAACACCTACTCTGCATTTTTGGCTTGGTTGAGTGACTGCCTGTTCACCTTGACCTTTGCTTCCTCCTCTCATGGCAGGAATAGCAAATTTACTCCTGTTCACAGCAGCTCTTTTTCCTCCATTCCTAAGCATTTCTCCTGAAATTTTCACCTTTTTGGACTGGCAACTGCTTTGTAGCTTTTCTAAAGATGTTTCTGCTCTTATATCTTTTCTCATCTACATTCATGGCAAAAATCTGTCCATATATATATATTTAAGTTAAACTCTGAATTAGTTCTCAAATTGTTTCCCAGGTTTTTGTGTAAATGTTGCTACAAAAACTCAGGTGTCTTCTGTGTGACTCCTGTGCTGTAGTCTGACTGCAGACTAGTTTGTGAATGTACATTGCTGGAAGTTTAAAAAATCCTAATGAATTATTTGTGCACTGAATATTACCATAGCTTTGTGTAGGTATTATTGGTACCCATAGGTGACCAGGCTGTAATGCCACTGGCACAGACACAGTTTAAAATCACTTTATTTGTCGTGTAAGAAGTTGCCATCCAAGGAAGAACCAGAGCTCATGATATACCAGAATTGAATCTGAAAGTAAGAAATTTTGTGAAGTAGGAAATACCTCAAATACTCTATTGATGGTATCCCAGCTAATCTGTCTCAAATGGGCCATGGAAATTTTTGGGGTTAACCAAAATATAAAGGTTAGACGATTTTCTGGCATCTGATGGAGTCTGAAACAGAGAAGATTCACTTGTCACATTTTTGCTACCCCTTCAGGATGCTGGGCACAGTATTTCACGTGAATTCAACTCTTTAGCTAGTTTTTGTGCCTCAGTTTTGAGAGAGACTCCCATGGACTTTTTGATTTATGTGGTTCTCCCTCCATATCCCAAATAATAAAACCCACACAGAATGGTACTAGAAGTGGGAATTGCATCACATTGCTTATAAACCTACATAGATTGGGAAAGATATATTAATATAGTTTAGTTAAAAACTGAATGTGAAGTTTGCAAACAACAACATACACAATGAGAACACATGAATATTACAAAAATCAGAGAAAGTTAAGAAAAACCATCTGTGTTTTTTCAGACCATAGCGCAAGGGATAACATGTTAGTTTTAGTTTGTGTGCCTGGTCCGTCAATGCATTTATTAGGGGTTTGAGCTGCCTTACAAAGCCCCTGCTTGGGACTGCACACATACTGTTACACTCTGATTTTCCCTCTGACATGGTGCTTGCTTTCACCCTGAAGCTCAATATTATTTTATGCCATGTGTTAATTTCTTGCATGAATGCCTTATTTACCTTCATTTAGAGTATGCTGCAGGTGGAAACAGAACAGTACTTACTGGCAATATTTTTGGTGGCAAAACATTGAAGGACAGCTCAGGGTCTTGCATAGCTCCAGGGTATCACCACTGTGAAAGCAATTTGGAGGTGTGATTTGTCATTAAGGAAGACTGGTTTCTTAAATGCTATTTCTTCATAGACACTGCAGAAGACACTAACTGCAAATACAAAGTTTTGCAGTCTCTCAGAAGAGAATAGATCTAATAATTTCTGTGCTCCATTCAAAAGCTACTCAAGTCAATGTGAGTCTTTCCTGGATTTTCAGCCAGTGTTTGATATGGCTCTCAGGAACATTTTGTTTTGTTTGAAAGTGTCTGGTAAGAACAACTGAACTCTTGGGGATAAAGTTACAGATTTATGTAGTAATTGAGTAGGGTTCTCTTTCTAAATTGTTATTAGGTATCAGTAGCTGTTCCAGCTATTTTTTTCTTTCCTTGTAAGATACAATAGTTACTGACATTGCTCTGTTTTATGAGCATGTTACATGTAGCTATACAATTTTTATTAGTCTTCGTATAAATCAGATGCACTGACTTCAGTACTTGTAGTTGTAGTGTGTATTCTACAAGGGCATCTCAATAAGCAAATTCTTTAAACAACTTTACCCAATGCATCAACCTTCATAAAGATCCATTCAATGCTGTACCATGTAGAGGGATATTCCTTTGCAGAGTTTCTAGTTGTTTTCCTTTGCTACTTGGGTAGGTTTTGATTTTCAATGTTGTTTTCTAGGTATTTGCACTGTATATATGATTTTTTTTATTTTCAACTTGCTTTGTTCTGCAGTCACTGGATCCTCTGTTAGTGAGCTTCCAGACAATGGAGCCTGTGTTTTTGAAGTAGTGGGGTCCACATTCCTTCAGTTGCGTTTAATAACTAAATACATGGCTAAATTCGCTAGGCTGTTTTAGCAATGTTCATTAAATTTTTTATTCTTCTATTTTCTCCTTCACTATTCTCTTCAAGGGCTAATGAAACTGCTTTTCTGTGTTTAAAACTGAATCAAAAGAAGGAGAGGGCTTAACATTTATGTCCGTGTGAGTTTATGTGCTTGTGGTGCTGGCTGGTTATTAGAAATAAATATTCACATGTATATGAATGCATGCATACCATAATTGTGAGAGAGTAGAAAAGGGATTTAGCTAGATGTAAAGTACTTTTTCTTAAGCTTTTATGTTATGTGCTTCTCTTCATTTCTCCTTCTAGGAGCGCAGAAACATGGTTTGTGTTTGCTTTGAGGGCAAATACAGGAGCTGCTTAAATTGCAGCGACCAAAACATTTTATTTTGCATTTCCAGAGCAAAAGTGCAAGAAAATTAAAACCAAAAGGAAATACTTTTGAAATTAGGCTTATGCAATAGTAGTACAGTAATACATTTGAGCAGCCTAGAACTGGCTGCCATAAGAAACCATATGAGTCAGAAGTTTAGCACAATTTCTGTGGATGCTCAAGCTTTGGGGCACTTCACCTTTAAATTCAGATATAAGAAGCAACTTTGCCTATTGAAAAATAATTCCATTTTTTTCCAAAATAATTGCCAATGTCATGGTTTCATGCCCTTTTCTGTCATGCTGGTCACTGTCAGATCACTATGACAATGGCAATTACTGTGAGGAAATAATGGGTTTTGCTTGTATCTTACCAATAAGAGCACTTCTAACATGTATACACTAGACTGAGAAACATTCTGTGAAAACTGACAAACCTTGTGTCTATTTTATAATGCACAACTTTACCATGCAAGCTGATCTGCCTGTTTTTTATTGGAGAAAATTAAATAATGCTTTGTACCTTTCTAAGAGAAACATGATTTGGAGTTCTGCTCAAGCTAATGAAAGTTCAAGGTTAGTAAATAATGTAGAATAGGGGATGAGTGAAGCATTTCAGATGAGCAGCTTATGACCTTTTCAGGAACAAAAACGTGAAACTCCCAAATTTCAAATTTTTATCACAATGATTTTAGGTCTATAACTTGGGCTTCTAGGCCATATGGTAATACAAATAAACTGTAATACAGTTTAAACACTGGTAAATATATTTTTTCCAGTTGGTTACTCTTTTTCTAGGTCCAGTAGTAGCAGCAGAACTAACAGTCCTTTTAAAGTAGTGACAAGTGCACCAGAAGTGAGTAGATATGCTTCATGGGAAACTTACCTGCAACAGGTTAAACATAGGACTTTGGCTGCTTTTTTTCTTGCATTTTCTTCATTGTAAAAATATTCTCCACTAGGTGTCCCAAGTACAAGGAATGTAAGATTAATGACTTCTAGTTTTAAACTTCTGCTATTTTCCCCCAGTCAAGCATTCCTCATACTGTTACATTTCCTTACATTTAAAGGATTCCTGACTAAGTACTTGAATAAAATGGATATCAAAAGAAGAAAAAGACTCAACATACTTTAAGTAATCTTCTTCTTGATTCCTGCCGCATATCCAGTTAAAATTTATCTCCAGGATATCACCAAGGCGTCTATAAACAGCTGCAGGAAGAGTTTTGTTAGGGCTATTCTTAAGACTTAAGAACAAAGAAATGTTCAAACCTTATTTTGCAACACAAGCTGATCCTTCTGGTACACTTGAATTCAAGATAATTCTTGAAGTTTCAAGGAATTTGTGAGAAAGAACCAAATTTTTAAAAATTTTGCATAAGAATGTGCATCAAACCTGTAGATTTTTGAAGATCCTTCATACTTCTCTGCTGTGGAGAAAAGAGCTTTCATTAATGAGGCCTCATTTTGGAACATGTAAAAATATGTGGCAAGGACCTTGAATTGTCATTGCAGATTTAAAGGCAGGAAACAACAAAATACATACATATACTGTGTGCTATTTGTAGGGACAGAACAGACTGATGCAGACTCCTGCTGAGAGGGAGCCAAGATGATCAGATCTGCTTGGTCATAAAATTTATTCATTGGCAAGCTTGCAGTTTGGAATGTCAAATTATTAGGTCCTTCTGGCATGTTATGATTTTCTTAATTATAATAAGTTTACAGATTTTGTTGATGAGGTCACCACAGGAACACAGAAGAGAATTTTAATCCCTAATTGCTGAGGGACAGTGAGCAGCAAGAGCACCTTTACAAACAGCTCTAGATGCTGCAGTTACAGTCAATGGAAATATGTGTGGTAATGAGCCACTGTCTTCTTGGCTCTGGAGTTCTGAGATCCCAGGAGCAGTGTAGTCATCAGAGAAGGCTCTGCTGTTTGGAGGATGCAAATTAGTTCTTCATGAAAAAGGGCAATGCCCTTCACACTTTGGAGGATTTATTTGCTATTTTTTTCCTTTCAATGTGTACATGACTGCAGAAGAAGAGAACAGAATTTTCTGAGAAATCTGAGAAATCTGAGAGCTGGTCCATGTACAGGGTAGGAAAAAATAGAGAATCTTCTTCTTTGGGATGGCAGAAGACTCTAGTACCTGCTCAAGATACTTCCTTAGATAGTAACAATCCTGACAAGTCTGTTTGGAGTTACCATTTTCCATGCTTATGTATTTGAGTCACTTTTCCTTTCATTGCAAGCTACTTTTTCTCATTCTTGGTATTGATGTACTCAACAACATAGACTTCAACGTCAGAGAATGTTGTAGGTTACCTCATAGCTGTCCCCAGCTGTTTTATCTTCCCCTTAGAATCCACTTTTCCCAGAATTTGTTTCTAAAGGAAGTGGATCTTGTCTGTGATCTTCAAGAGGGGAGGAAGTTACTCATGAATAAGGAAGAGTTTCTGTTCGCACTGTTTCATGATTTTCCTACACAAAGGAGGGCTTGAGAGCCCTCTCTACCTTCATTACCCCATTCTAATTCAGAAGGCCTCCAACACTTTGTTATATTTTTGGATGATAGTAAATACTTGAGTACACCTACAGAGCAGTTTGCTTTTTTTTGTATGGCAGTCTTCCTAACTGTGTCTAAGCTAGATAAGCAACCTTACCTGAAAACATCTTACAGACACAATTAAAAGTTGTCAGTTCTCTCCTTATTTACTTCTGATACAAAGGTCCTGGCAAAGTAAAGACAAAGAAACTTTTTTCACAAAGATCATTATGACCTGTGTGGTTTAGGAGATGTAAGCCTCCATGATACTGTCTTTTTGTATAATTTATATAAGAACATAATGTCCATAGAAGGACAGACCTAAACTCTAAGTAGTCTATAATGCTCTTTCCAACACCAGTGCATTTAGAGGCCAGCCATGTAGTGATACTTCCCCAGAATATTCTCAGCCTCCAGGAGCTGACCCTGAGACTACCTCAGTTGCTTAGAGCATGGTGACAATAACACCAAGGTCGTGAGTTCAATCCCTGTACGGGCCATTCACTTGAGAGTTGGACTTGATGATCCTTGTGAGTCTTCTCCAGCTGAGAATATTCTCTGATCTCAGTTATACGTCAGAGACAGCATCTTTATAGTTAGTATGTCTACAGGGATTTCTTGAACTAGCAAAGGCTTTCCTGGAATTCTTGGAACTTTTGTCACTCATCCTGTTTTTCTTATCCAGGAGTTCTTGTCTTGAGTTCTTGCTAAAAAATGCATCCCTATAGATCTCATTTGTTTGCATAATTTCACTAATCATCTGTTTAGGGAGACCCTATTCTCAGTGTTTAGATATTTCAGTCTTTTTATGACCAACAAAAAATAAAATTAAACCCTTCTAGATTTTCATCAGACTCCTAATTTTTTGTTTTGTTTTGTTTTGAAGTTTATCTAAAGATTACCTAAAAACTTTTCAGAGATTATAAAGCGCTGTGTTAATGTAACCGGAATAGAGCCTAAGGGTGATACAGTTTCATCAAGTTGGAGCAAGAACTTTTCCTACATCTTCGAGAGGCATCTCACTCACTGGCAGATTTATTTAAAGTTTTATGGACTATTAATTAGAGGAGTCTTCCACGATACATACTCATTCTGTAAGAGTAGTATTTTGCAGTCTATTTTTAGGGTAGCTCCAAATCCCCACAGTGTTTAGCTGAAGTCTCTGCATTTAAGTCATTAAGCAAGCATTAAAATATCTGAATGAGAAAGACAATTTACTTCCTTACACAGCACCACAAGTTCTTGTGCATTTGTTGTCTGTGACTTTATAATAATGCATACCATATTGTGGCTAGCTTTTCTTTCCCTGTATTACAAACCAAGATGAAGATTGTGTTCTGCAATGGAGAAAGATCTGAATGTACCTTTATTTTCATCTTCTGGGCGCAGACATCATGGTGCAACCTTTGCCAGGTTCTCTTACTGGCAGTTTGAAACCTGGTAGTACTTCACAGAGTATTTAATCCTTGGGATGAAGAGCAAGCATGTCAAGAAACTGAATTTAGCTTTTCTATTAATCACTAAAGTCTATTTTGCTTTCAGTTCTGGGCATTTCTTTACTGCTTACCAGTTCAGCTACTTTTGTGATTCTTTTGAATATGCTTACACTCTGCTTGACTTTGAGAAAAGTGTGATTGTTTTCTCATCCCTGGGAATCACTTACAGCTTCACATACAGAGGAGCAAGCAAAACCAACGATATGTAAATTAACTGCTTGTTTTATCCCAAAGAAACCATATTTGGATGAAATATAATTCCAAGTATTCTAATTTTGCTTAATGCTCTGCTGCAGCAGTTGGGAGAGTTAAATGGTATAATCTTCAGTACTCATCAGAAGCTCTGGGCAAAGAATGAACATTTTATGGCTTATCAATCAGTGACTGCCAGAGACCTTGCAAAGAAAAGCAAGTTTTGATTGGTTAATGCATGCATTTCTTGACAATTCTAACCCTCTGAAAATAATATATGGTACTGAACAGGTGAGCAAAATACCAGCTACCACATTAAGAAGAATCTGACACTGCACCATCTACATTTTTTGTAGAAAATATTTGCAGCTTTTCTTTCTAAATAGGCTGCATAGAACATCTATATGAAGAATGGCTGTAAAGTAGTCCTGTGCAAATATGTGGCTCTGTCTAGCTAGGTCCTGATTTCAGAATGACTAGAGTATGTAGGATTTGCTTTCCCATCATTAATAGCCAAATTTAAATATCTCCTTAAAGCCTGTGGATCTGTGGAGGTAACTTTCCTAGCTAGCTTCTGCAGCCAGTGCAATTCATGACAAGACATAGGTCCTTTGGGGCTGGGTTCACTGGCACTGCCTTCAGCCTCCTAGCAAAGCAGGATTTGATTTCTCTGGATCCAAACAGATCTGTCTTAACAGCTTTGTCACTATCATTTATGGGAGTGTAACTACCAAAATGACAATGTGTGGACCAGCTGCAGCAAGTATCTGCAGAATGTGGCAGAGAAGGTCACACTGTTTGTCCTTAAAAGCACCAGCATCAGCTGAAGTCAGGGCAGTCAGGTGAATTGTCTCTACAAATGAAGGTATTGTCCCTTTGCTAGGAGGAGTGTCCTGGTTTAGGAATAGTACTCCCCAATTCAGTGCCCCCACACCACTTACTGGAAACATCAATGAGATAAGGAAACAAACAGTAACAGCAGCAATTCTAATGGCAGAGGGTACAAGAAAATAAATTATTCACGTGGGGGAAAATACCTCAATAATAGACAGTGATGGGCAAGGGAAACATGTACAAGATAACTTTCTGCTTGCAGTTCATTTATGTGAGAGAGATAATCAACTGGTCAGATTTAGATAGCCTCCAGTATCTTCACCCCACCAAAATGATATAAAGTAAGGTTGCAAGAGAGTATTTGATCCCATCAATCAAATCCAATACATCCAATATCTGAACTTATTAAAAAAAATCTAATAAAACATTTTTCTAAAGAAATGGTCAACATGTGAGTGTTCTTTTACACAAAATGTTTAGAAGATGAGCCTGGTGATTATAACAGCCATTGTCAAGGTATAATGAGCTCTAACATGGCAGTACACAAGCTAGAAGTTTTGAAAAATTAAACTGTTGTATTGGATTTCAGCATAAAATCCCATGTAATAGAGTAAAACCTATTACTAAATTTTACCTATGAGGTGATTTACTTTATACAGATTAAGTATCACACTGGAAAAACATTGAGACACTTAAAAAAATTGAGCAGAAGTTATGCCTCCCTAAATCACTATGTTCCTGGTTAATTTCATCATTTTCTGTCATTTCTGATCCATTTCAGAAGTTATAGTCATACCAGGTAAGGTAAGACAGAGAGATCACTGGAGACAGAAAACTCTTCTGAGTGTGGACATAGGTAATCAGGAACTCCAGCTCATTCCAAGATTTTCCTTAGGAGGGAAGGATGGTACAGTTGTGTATCACATTCAGCAGCTGTGATTTTGGAACTGACCATCCAAGACAAGTGGGATAAAATACCTACTTCCACAGGGATGTGAAGACAAGATCATTTGGAACGAAGATTTATCAACTTTCAAGAAAGGTAAATGTTTCAAAAACAAGGGGTGGGGGAGGGAAAGGCTAGGTGGAGGTAACCTTGTTGAAAATGTTTGGTGCAATGAAGCTGTGTTAAAAGCATGAGTTTGATATCTTAAGAAATGTAGAGCCAGATATATGCACATCTTCACTTTCACAGTTCTGTTGTCTTCGATTGCAGCTATCCCTTTCCTCAACTGAAAATTAATGTTGGTAATTGTAATTGTAAATCCATATGTGATATTATAGTGAAAAAAAAAACAAAGCTGAAAAAACTTAGTGCCATAAATCCACTGACTTTCCTTCAGTCTTATTTTCAGCAACAAAAGGAAATTAGTCTTAAAACTTTACATGAAGCTGTCCTGCTGTGTGTTGCTATTATTCCTGATTCATTAAACACTTTCTTGCTAAAATCAAACTTGTGGATTTGTGCAATAGTTGCTGTAGTACCTGGAGAGAGTCATTATTCTTTGAGTCAGTAAGCCTGTAAATATAAACTGTAACCTTACAGCTCTTCCATGAGAAGAACACCTGATTACAGTAGATGAAGCAAGTAAGTGATCAGAAGCTTTTTTCCTACTTCGATTTAGGATTAATTTTCCTTGATTAGTTTTGGTGTATCTTCATCCCATATTAGGCTAAGTAATTTGTAGCTAAATGTGAAGTTTTAAACTGATGTTTGTTCAGTGGCAGCAGAGGTTATAAGGGAGTTATTGTAGATAGGTGAACTACTTATGTTGAGAGCTATTGCTTGGGTTATTTTGTACAGTTGTTAACTCAGGTGTTTTGGGGAGAATCACTTGATGAGTTAAAGAAGATCTAATTCATTCTCCTGAATCTGGAGGAAAGAAAAGTGTTGCAGAAAGGTATCCAAACATTTTCAATCCTTCAGTGATTTAATTTCATCGTCATCACAGAACCTAGACTGGTTACCAATCTGAGTGAAAACAGAATCTAAAGGCTATGTGATGCTTCCAGATGGACATGACTTAAAGCTTCAGGTTATTGAGTTTCCTTGAGGAAATAAGAAAGGTGAGATTCTGCATGTATTGAAGGCTAGCACGTATGGAAGGTTATAATGTCATAACTTTATAAAGATGTTTCAGTGGCCAAAGGTTTAAAAAAGTTCAGGTAGTTTTTCACCTCTGATAAGGGCGAGTGGTTTGTGTGGGTGGATGGATTAAATGAAATTCCATTGTGAGTTATCCTTTTATCCCTCTTTGGAAGGTCTCTCTTATCATCTCAGGTCTGTTACTCAGAGTGTGTGGGATGATGGCTGGAGTAAAATTGCTTTTTTTTAATCTGGATGTAGGAGGTTTACCACTAGATGTGGTTATTTTATGTGACTTTTATATGTTAGAAAGTTGACGCATGGAAACAAAGAGAAACCTGATGAATTTTTAGGTAAATAGAAGATTAAGGACTTCAATAGGTGTTACTGTGCAGTGCCATTCCCCTGTAGTCTTGTAGGGCTGATTTGCCACAGGGAGAGTGTGTTAAATAGCCTGGGGTGACAAAACCAGGATGTGAGTGAAAATCTTGAGTAGCAATGGTTGCTGGGGTTGATCTTGTTATGGGAGTAGCTTGGTTTTGTTTGTATTACCTCAGTTTGTATTACCTCTGGACTAGTTTTCTGATCCCCTGAGTCGAACTAGTAGTCTGATCTCTTGAGGCATGGAGATATAGCAGCTCATAGCCCACACTGTAGTGGGAAATCCTGAATAATGGTTCTTAAAGTCTGAATTGCAAGAAATTTGTTTCTCAGTAGAGTGGTAGGAAACAGGTGAATATAGGGCAAGAGGAAGTATCAGTGAAATAGTATGTCCTCAAGAAAGTGATAAATAATCTATGCAAACATGCAAGATTAGTGATCTTTTCCTTTTGAAATACAGTCTTTGTATCTATCTCTGTGTATGTATACATAGCATAAGAGCGGCTTGTTTGTTTACATAGGTTTAAAAACTGTCTCCCCTGAGGTCAAGGCAAGAAGTTTCCCTGACTAATAAAATTAAAACTTTGTCATATTGTGTGGTCTGTGAACACTCAAATACTTAAGCACTTTTTCACGAAGGTTTCTGTGTGATTTTTAATATAGAGGTGATGTCTCTTGAGGTTTGCTTTCAAATAATTTGTTACGTATTTAAAATTATACTACATCAATGAATGAAGTTGTCAACTTGTTTTTGCAAATGTCTTGACTGTTAATGGTCGGAGTTTACCACTTGGGAGAAGTCAGGTTAGGCTTTCAATAAACATAGACCAGATTTGTTGGGTGACCCAAACAATTTCTGCATATAGAAAAATATGTAAGAAAGTATAGAATATCCTGAGTTGGAAGGGAAGAACTAGGATCATCATAATCCAACTCCTGGCTCTTTAAAGATGACCCTGAGAGTCACACCATGTGCCTGAGAGCATTGTCCAAAAGCTTCTTGAACTCTGTCAGGCTGGTCCCTCAGGTCACCACAGAGAAGAGATCAATTTTCGTTTCTATGCTTCCCCTTATGAGAAAGTTGTAGCAACTATGAGGTGTCCCCTCAGTGTCCTCCACTTGAACAAACAAAGTGACCTCCTTTGTATGATTTCCCCTCTAGACTCTGCATCTTCGTAACCCTCCTCTGGGAACTGCCCCCAGCACTGGAGGTGAGGCTGCCCCAGCTCACAGGCGACCAGGACAATCCCCTGCCTTGCCCAGCTGGCACGTGTTGCACCCCAGGACAAGCTTGGCCCTCCTGGCTGCCAGGGCACTGCTGGCTCATGTTCAGCTTTCTACTGACCGGGACCCTTTTCCATCTGGTCTTTTGTTACCCAGTCTGTATATACATCCAGGGTTGTCCCATCCCAGGTGCCAAATCCAGGACTTATTTTAACATCTGCTCGTTTGAGTGTGCTTTAACAATGAGGTGTATTTTGTTGATGATTCTACTGTAAAAAAAATTCTTGTTTTCAATGTGAATTTGTGTATATGTTTTACATGATCTTTGTTTTCTACAAATGTACTGAAGGGAGCACAGGACCTTCTTTGCATCAGAAGAAATTTTGTTCTCTGTTACTGGTTGGTTATACCTTCAAGTCCAAGTGAACCACAGGGTAGGTTTAAGTGGCAGGGAAGAAGGGAAACATATAGTTGGACCTAAGATTTCATAGTGAGAGCAGGAAGGGATCAGTATAGAATTTCAGCTAGGGAATTCTAATCTGTGAAGATGTGACCATGATGTTAGTTATTTGATGTAAGATGATAAGAGTTTTTATTTTTAAGAAATTGCTCAAAGGCTGGTGTAATAAAACCTTTTTTTTAAATAAGGAATCACTGGGTGAAATTGGCCAGTGTTCTGGAGCAGGTAACTCTAGATGATCACAATTAGGGCCTGCAGACCCAAAGACAATCTTTCTTCCTTGGGTCCAAGCTAGTAAAAATATCCTTACTGAGTATTTAGCAAGTGAGCATTTGTGTAAAGATTTAGTGAAGCTGTGATCATTTTTATGTAAAGCAGAGAAATAGAAGCACCTCCATTGCTGGTGGTCTAGAAGGGGATCTAAAGAAATATTCATGTAGAAAGCTAAATAATGTAAAAATTTCCAGCTTTATGACAAATTTCTACATGTTCAGGAGGATAAAGAAATGCTTCTGATTAGAGTTTTAGAAACAATGGAACTTTTCTTTGACAGCGGAAAAGATCAATTAAAATTTTTCATCCTGTACACTTAGTCTGTGACTTAACACTCTCAATCAAGGAAAATATTTTTTTTCCCCCCCCTAAATTAGCTCATTGATGAAGGGAACATGATGATCTTTCCAAAGTGCAAGTTAGTGTTAGAAAAAATTAGCAGCCAGCCACTGAAGAATTGCTGTGGAACAAAGAAAATGGGATCAATTGTGGTTGGAAATATGGTCTTGGTTAAGAACTTTGTTCTTTCTATCTTGCTTAGCTTTGTGAAATAGAAGCAGGTCTGCAAAATAGAAATTTACAGCATGATCTATGGTAAAATGGAGAGTGCTGCATTTTGAGAACTTATTTTTGTATGTGGGAGCACAAAATTAAAGTGCTAAAAGCCTTCAATATGAGGCGGCTCTTCTGCTGATCAGTCATTCTAATGTGGCTCTGCTGAAATCAATTAGTGAAAATCAGTCTCCTGTTAATTTTTCCGATTGGAAGATGGCTGCTTTTTTTTTTGGTTTTGTTTTATGTATATTGCAATATTTTTGAGAATGTACTGGAGAACATTTTGCAGGACTCTGGAGTCAGTGTTCAATTTAAGAGATGTATTACACATAAGAAACATTTAAGATTAAAAGATTTTCTTTTGGCCGAGTAAATTACTATAATGCCATTTAAATCTGTAACAGTGTTTACAATATAAAAGAAAAATCTTGGGGTTTTTTATGCTTCTGGAGACCAAAGCTTCAGGAGGCTTTATAGCAATACATTTTCTGAGATAAAACTGTACTTTTATAGCTAAATTCCCAGAGTGGGAGCTGCCTAACTCTCCGAAATGATGCTGTAGCTAAAGAACTGTAAGAGACAGGAAGAATAAAGTTCTTGGAAAATGAGGATGATTAACAGAGCTACCCTTCTTGGAGTGTGTGCAGTCTTTAATCACTCTTAGGATACATGCACTTTACAGTGTTACTCAGCCCATAGTCATATACATTAGTATTTATAATCTGACAATAATGGAAGATTAGCTGTAACTGAGAACCATTCATTTTAGTTGTTACTCCATTCAAATGAGGGGGAAAGCATCTACCCTTCAGTACTGGACCATGCTAGGTAGCGTTGTGGGTGGTTTCCCTAACACTGTGGGTGTTGTGGCTTTCTGCTTTCCACCTGATTGCTTCATCCTGCTCTTTGCTCCAATTTTTGTACTTTGCTGTAGTCATACAGTGATTGCACACATAAAAAGGCAAACAGGTAACATATTCTTATGGGGTTTAAAATATTTTTTTACTCTTTGCTTCCTATGTAGGACCAGTTGAATTACTCTTGTCAGCACTTCAGCGCAGGTTGGGTGGATGTGCTTTCTGATGTCTGAAAAGATAAAACCCTTGTGCTTTTTTGGGCTGATTGGAGGTGCCAGAAATACCAGAGAACTGATACTCAAATGTATTTAGGAAGCTAAAACGTAGTAAATATGATTACAAATGCTTTGCCCTTTGTGAGAATCTCAGCTTTGTGATTTGAAACATGTTCTTCTCTCCCAAACACTGTGATGGAAGAGGAGGCATCCTGCTTGATATGCGTGGGGAAATTGGCAGAATGGGAGCCTCTCTGATAACAACATGGTGAATTGAAGAGGCCAACCATCAACAGATGGAAGTAGAATTAGGGAGGTGGCAGTCAGCAGGAGAAGAGGGCAAAAAAGCCAAACTGCAGGCTCTGATACTTAGGCTTATGCTTGAATTCTAGCATCATCTGGAATTCTATGTATTGTCTTGTTCCAACTCCCTCCTCTAGTTAATTGCTTGAGTGCAAGAGACACCCAAAAGCAAATTAACTCTCAGGATGAAAAATTTAGACAATGTAGATTGTTTCATTCAAATCAATGGAAGTGCAAAACAAACCAGAAAATTCTGACCATTTCTGTGCTGCTTCAATTCCCATATTATCTAACACTTCACACTGTTTCTAGAGTTCCTATTTTAGCTGCCTTTTCAGAGACAGTTGTGAGAAGAACAGGCAGTCAGGATGAAATATCACAACACCAGTTGTTTGAATGCTTAAAGTTTTGGGGAACTAGAATTAATTTCAGCCATAGTGTTTGCATTTGCCTGGACTATTTCTATTTGCCAAACAATTAAATCTGTGATTCTCTTGCTGTTTCTACTCGGAGAGATGCTTGCAAAGCAATGCCTGAATGAGATCCCTCATAAATTTTTGCCGTTTCCTACTTGATAGCTAAAAGCACAAATATCCCTTTGTCTTTTGCTGTTGTCATGCTATACTCAGCCTGTTGCCTGAATTTTCAGTTGCAGCTGGAAGGAAGTTATGGCCCATTGTGGGCATCAACAACATCAGATAAAACAGTTTGAAAGAACTGTTGAAAAAAACTTTGAAGTTTCCTCAACATTCCTGACCAATTTTAATTTCTCATATTTGTTGCCTATAAGCCTCTTGCTGACTGAGAAAAAGAGGGTATTGTCTCTCACATACAGCAGGACTGTTTGCCAGCCCTTTGACTTGACAGGAGAATTTTGAGCTTTTGCAAAATTTGCAGTTGAGCAGATGGACAGCACACAGGAGGCCAAAATGACACAAAGGGAGCCCTTAGTTTGTAGAGCACAGTCTGGATCTGTCTCTAGGTTATCAGCTTTGTGCCCTCTGCAAACAAGCCTGATAGAAAAAAGGAGTGCAGCACTGAGACTAAAAGAAAATACTGTGATGTGTAAGAGCACAAAATGTGGGTCAAGACTTTCAAACATCTTCCTTAGTTCTTCAAGCTGGATAGAGAATGTGAAAATTTGAAGACTTATACACAAGCTTTGCTGTGCTTTCTTACTCAGCACATGCCTTGCAGTTAGCAAACACGCAGATAGCTTTTGAATTTTTTCCACCAAAAAATGTCAAGGCACATCACTGTGACCTCGCAAGACACAGGGTTCCTTTCTACAGCTTTGCTTAAGATTTTCTGAGCAGAAAGCACTGGCATGTGGAATCGTGCTCAGACTTCACACAGTGACCCTGAAAAAGTGATTAATGCAAGAGGGTACCCTTTCCTCTTCAGAATTAGGAATAGAAAAGAAGTTAATTCATGGAAAAGGAAAGGAAAAGAAAAAAAAAAAAAGGAAAAAAATTAAGAAGCAGACTGAGGCTTAAGAACTCATTTGGTCATTCCCCCCCTCAAAGGCTTCTTCTTTTGTTGGAGGCTGAGGTATTGGCACTTGACCCACAGGACTTTCAAGGAGAAACTCATGACAGAGTGTTCCCAAAGGATTTCTTTGATACTTTAGTCAAATAGTCATAAAAATTCCAGAGCTGCTGCTGGAAAAGTGGGGGGCAGGGTAGGAAAGAAGCTGAAAAAGGAGAAAAGCTAATAGTAAAAAGGAATCTTATTCTTTCCCCTAAGGACAAGACATGTAGATAAATTCAGAGGTCCTTGAAGGAAAACCCTGAAATGTCAATGATGTGGCATGAAAAAAAACCCCATCCAACCAAATTCACTGACTTTAGTAAAGCATTGCTCTTCTGGTATAATATATTAAAAATAAATTTAAAAAGTAAAGATTCAATTGACCGTATATTCTATCTCTCCCTTGCAGTAATTCCCCACTAGATATTCTTCTGGAGATAAGACTTTAGCAATGGCCTTGGCAGTGAACTATTAACCCTGACCTTCAGTGATCTGCTTTCTGTAGCTCTAGAAAGTCAAGGTCCATGGGGAAATATAGATGTCAAAATAAAAATAAAAAAAATTATGTAACAAAAAACATGATATTTTCTTTCTTTCAGCCCAATTATGTAAGGCATGATTACTGAAACACCAGAGGCAGGTATTAGCCCCAAGGGGACAGAGACTGGGAAATTCAGTCATCTTTTTCCCCCCCTTTCTGTTTTATGGAGAGGCTCTCCAGGAGGAGAAGTTGTCCTGCATTAAGTCAACATGAAATGTCATTTTTTTCTCAAAAGGAAAGCATCCCCAAAACTGAAATGAGATTGCCTACATAGAAATGAATGAGGTTTTTTTTAACATGATATGCAAATGAGACTTCACCAGTGAAATGACTTTCCACTATGACACCATCAATGGAATCAGATTTGGCAGTAAAATTTCTAGATCATATACAGAGGGTATCCAAGTCTCTGCCCAGAGGCCTCAGAATAGGATTAAGCTCAACTAATTCTAGATATCTACAATGTGGAGATTTTTCTGAAACAGTTGATTTTTTAAATGTTTAGACAATGAAAATAAATAAATAAATAAATAAATTGGAATGCAATTTGAAGTATTTGATTATTGTATTTTTAAAATATTAAATTTTAAAATTTAAAATTTAAAATTTTATGATTTTTATTGTATATCTGTATTTATTGTATTTCATTGTAATTTGATTAAATTAACAGGCCAGATAGGACTTGTTTCTCTCCCTGATCTGAAAAAAGAAAAAGGAAACCAAAACCTAGGGTGAGCATCTTAAATGTTGTCAACTACAATAACCTACAAAACAGGTGTGTTAAACTGATGTGCTTCTGAGATTGAAGTAAGTATGTTCTTTACTGGTGCAAAGTAAAAGACAACTGCTCCCAAGTTTGTTTTGAGGAAAATAAACTTTCATTTTGGGCACCACAAGGACAAGCATTCAAGGTGTTCAGCAGGGGTGGAATTCAAAATCTGTGCCCCAAAGTACTTGTAGTGTTAGGTAGCAGGCCTATCAATGCACATCCAGCTTGGTATTTTATGTTGGGATTTAGTGGATGTTTTTACTTGTTTGGTGAGCAAAAGATTTCTTAAGAGCTTCTTTCCAAGTTGAGCTGAATCTCCATAAATGTACTGTTACATTTTCTGAGCCTGTTTCATTCTGAGAGACATTCAGTAATGCTTCTGCTGGCCTCTTGATATCGTGGCCACATGTTTCTCAAGCAGATGTTTGTATGCTGAAAATTCTAATTTAAATTGATTATCAAATCACTTATCCTTCACAGAATGTTGGGTACAAGTGTGTTACTGTTGCAGGAAATAAGTCAACATTTGAGTTGAAGAACCTGAAGTACTGTTTCAACATGTAGTGTTAAATCCTCAGCAGCAGTAATACTGCATAATCTGGCACTTGCAACCTTTGAGTCAGGGACAATGTCTGATTGTGATCTGTACAATACATTCTACATAGTAGAACTTATAGGAAACAAAGCAACTGCATGATTTATAATTCTTCCTAAAAATATTTGTGAAAGCTTAATAAAGTGCTACAATAATTAAAACAGCCTCTAGGTTTACTAGTTGAAATTAAGTTTTTGTGAACTCAAGTTTCATTCCAAACTTCTGCTTTGTTGCTCATCAACTTCTGTAATATTTTCCTCCTTATCCTGACCTTTTCCAGTAATCTTTCTTGCCTGAATGTGGTTCTGGTGGTGTTTTATTGTGGACTTTTAGCAAAAATAACAGTTCTACCATTTTTAGTGTATGAAAGCTAAGGGAAACAGCCTTTCCTCTTCAGTAACTCTTTGGATTTGTGCTTAAATATTCCTCTAGTCAGTGAAGTGGGAGATAGAAAGCTGAAATAGCCCCTACTGTGGAAAAGCAGATTTCTTTTACTTCTAGTGAAAACTGGATTTAGTATGAGCAAATGAGGAGGAAACTGTAAAAATACACACATGCAGTTTTTGTGTATTTTAAATAACCATTTTAATGTGATTTTTATCGCAGAATATACTCAAATAACTGTGGATATTAACCAAGGACTTTGCTATGGAAAAGCTGTCAGTTTTATATCCCAAATAACACACACAAATACTGAGCAATAGCTTTCTGCTTAGAGCGTTTCCATAGCTCTTATTTTATCAGTGTCAGATCATTACATTTTCAATATGTAGCTGTTCCATATTAACCCTGGATGTAATCAGGCAACTAAACTTTGTACAAGAGGGAAAGCTAATATCCATGACAACATATCTAATTTTCATGTGAGTTTACATTCATGTAGTTCTTCTTGTGCTAGAAAAAAATCTTTATTTAATTTTTGTAAGCTTCAAATGCAACTTTTCATTAGATTTTCCCCCAGAAAAATATTGCAGGTTTCACAGCATCTCTAAATCATAGAGTGGCTTGGGTTGGAGGGGACCTTGGAGATCATCCAGTACCACCCCTGTGCTATGGGCAGGAACACCTCTCTCTAGTTCAGGTTACTTGGAGCTCTGTCCAACCTGGCCTTAAACACTCAGGGATGAGAAATCTACAGCTTGTCTGGGCAACCTGTTCCAGTGTTTTACCACCCTCACAGTAAAGAATTTCTTCCTAACACCTAATCTAAACGTACCCTTAGTTTGAACCCATTCCTCCTTGTCCTGTCACTAAATGCTCTTGTAAATACTCTATCTCTGTCTTTATTGTAGCCTCCCTTCAGGTACTGGAAGGAATTAAGTCACCCCATAGCCTTTTCCAGACACAACAGCCCCAGCTCTTTCCTCATGGGAGAGGTGCTCCATCCCTCTGATTGATTTGGTGGCCCCCTTCTGAAATCTCCAACAGATCCATATCCTTCCTGTGCCGAGGACCCCAGAGCTGGACACAGCACTCCGAGTGGAGTCTCATGAGAGCAGAGTGGAGGGGCAGATCACTCCCTCGACCTGTTGGTCATGCTGCTGTTGATGCAGCCCAGGATGCTGCTGACAACAAGGTTGTAGAAATTCATCGGATTGATGTGAATTCAATCCCCGTGCCAATGTTCTTAAAATTTTAGCTCTTTGGTGTCATGGGAATTTTAAGTGGAAAGGTTAGTCAGTTGTTGAAGTGAGTATAATGCTATTAGAAGATATACACTGATGTTCTGAGAGCTCATGTGTTTTCTGTTGTGCAGTACATTGATAAAAGATTTATTTGCTATGTACTTAAAAATCTATGTTCTGAAAAGTTAGAGTTTCAAAATGATTTTTGTACAACCATGGTTGATGTCCTGTGTTTGAGATTCCTGGTCTGTGATCAATGATGTGTTTTTGAAACTGAGTTATGAAAGCTGAATTAGTGAAAGAAGCATAATTTATCATCCCTTTCTTGGGCTTCTGATTCTGTCCTGGGGTTTCTGATAGCACCTATGGCAATAATATGATTCTTTCTTTTTAAAATGCAATACATTTCTATAAATCACATTGATAACTGCATTCAGTGTAAAAAATAAAATGGTGAAATACCTTTCTATCTATTACCCAGATCTTTTAATAAGATTAAATGAATGATATTTGTTCATTTTTCAAGAATGGGAAGTAGAAAAGGCCCAAAATATTCTGTAGAAAGAGATGGGTATATCATATGGCAACGTCCATCTTTATTGACCTACAGCTGAATACCCCTTGTCTCTTGTTAACTTCAAGAGGAAATTGAAACATTTCCAAATGCCACCAGAAATAAAGAATATGAATTGGTTGATACAGTATTTTGAAGAATAGAGTGCAAAGCAGTTAATGAGCTGTTGTGGCTCCCTTCTCTAGGAAAGACAAGTTGCTTTAATCAGAAAGGTCATGCATGTCAGATAGCATTATTGCTTCCTGTCTTCGCTTGACTCTACTTCAGTCTGGGGGAATTAAGATTTCAATGAACATTATTAATAGTTAAGACACATGTCTGGAGATGTGGACACTTCTGCATTCAGCTCTGCTGAAATTTCACTTTTGATTTATTGGCACTGCTGTTAGGTACTGCTTATATATGTCACCGAAACCCCTAGAGTTATGCAAGTGTTAAATTTATAGCACACAAAATACCTTAGGAATCAGTGAAGCACAGCTAGTTCTACTTTGAACTTGAACTCTAGGAGCACTTTCATCATCACTAAGGTTTAAGTGATAGTCATGTTTCTTAGATATACTGGAAAGAGTATGGAAGAGTTGTGATTCACATAGGTTGAGACTCAATTAATTTGGGGATTATCTGTAGATAGTAATTCCCTGCAGGTGGTCAGGCTCTCTCAGAGTTTCTACTTGTTTGGTGATCCAGGGGGTTAGATGGGCACTGGTTTGGAGGGGGACCTCCAAAGACACTATATACAGACTTTACTCCTTTTTTCCCTTCTCCCATTACAGTCATCATTTTTGTGGATCTGCAAGCTGGCCATTATTAGTTACTGCATTAAAAATTACTAGAAATATTAAGGAAATTATGATTTTAAAAAAAAAAAGTTTTGAATGGTATTTCATAATAGGATCCCCCAAATAACAGAAAGCTGCGTGTGGGGTAATTTGAGAAAATGTTTTTATTTTTTATCATGTTTGGGAGGGGTTTTGTATGCTTGTAATTTTATTTTGTATGTGCATGCAGAAAAAAGGATACGTTTGTCCATTAGGACCTAACAAAACTGGTTTTGCCTCCAAAATGGAAAAAACTGTGAAGTGGGAGAAAAACCCCACCACTGCATATTGATCCTGAAAATGTTTGGTGAATTGTATCCTGATGAGCATTTCACCAGTGCAGGCAGACTATCTTCCTGCAAACTCCTTTAGCCAGAGCAGGAAAACATCTGTCAGGTTCCACAGGAATCCCTGTCCTAGCAGAAACACTAGTGTTGCTGTCTGAGTTCTCTTGAACTGCAGTGAGCCTAGACTGTGTAAAAGTCCTTTATCACAGCTTGAGTGGAAAGGAAGGATAGCCATCTTGTGTCTGTTGTTTCTATATAGGTACAGGGAAGAAAAAAGGAACAGAAAAATGAAGTGGAAATATATTTAGCTCATTGTTACTACTATATGAGCCTTTTTATTGGACAAGATTCTGCTACAGGAAAGGTTGATAAAGGCTAACACAGGAAATGATTCTTTCAGAAATTACATGGCAATCTTGCTGTATTGTTTCTTTTCATTGTCTGGAAAAGGGTGTAATTTGGGTTGGGGTTTTTTTGTTTTTTTCCCTTAATGTTTACATTGGCTATATTTCTCCTCTTTGGTTCACTTCAGTGAAAACTGGAAGTTTCTTTGCTTTTTTATTTTTGTTTTTAATCCTAAAGTTTATTATGCTCCCCCACCTAAGCCCTTTATTTAGGTGCAGTGAAAGTTGGGTTTTTTTGATTCACCTCTTGAAACCCAGGTTACAGAATAGTTTGGTGGTTTAGAAAATTAGATGAATGTCCATATACCTAAGCTTAGAACAGGGTCAGTGCAGCTGTGTAGGAGGAGTGTATGGATGCACACTAAGAGCTTATCAGGATAGATAAAAATTATAAAGTCTTTACCTGTTGTAACTATTGTGCTGAAGGGATCTAGAATCACTGAGCTTCCATTCAACATCCCTTTTTAAATTAAAATAAAAACAAACCACATCATTCAGCTCTTTTTTTGCTGTAGCATTTGCCTGGGCAAAGGAGAATAAGAATACTTTTCAGAGGAAGGACTGTCCCAGCAAGGTTAGTTGGGTAGGCCAGAAGTACAACATCTTCTCCATCAAAGACTATGATATGCCAGAGGAAGGCCACTAATCTTTTCCTGCTGTGAACTCTTGTCCACATCCATTTTAAGGTATTCTCAAATATGTTTGGATACACAGTGAAGATGATTCTTCTCCTTTTAAAATTCTCTTCTTATCTGAGCAGTTTGCAGCTCTAATGAAGATAATGTATTCCCTATACAAATTTTCATCTCTTTTCATCTTCCCCAAGAAGGATGGGGAAGTAGCTGTGCAGCCACTAATTACTGAGAGATTAAAACAGTCTTTGTGATAAGAAAGGAACCTCAGTACTGTTTTTTCAAGCCAAAACTGATAAAGGAGCTAGCAACAAATACTGCTTTTTGGATGGCCAAGATGGCCAACACCATAATTGAATGTGCTACTTTCTCAACACAAGGGCAGCTATAGGATGTGACAACTCTGATTATGTTGAAAAGCCAACAGGGTTTTAGCATCTGCCAGCTCATTCCTGTTTGTGATGTGACAAATATCTTTCCCAAAGGAAAGCTAGAAATACCTACATTAACAGTACCTAATTCTCTGTCTCCCTAATTGATTTTTGATGCTGAGGAAGAGGAGCCATACCAGCAAGGATGCCTGTAGGTTAATTTTTAGAAGGTGAAACCTCATATTACACTGGCAGAGCAAAAACTTGAAGTTTCTCAGTATAAATGCTTTAGATCATGAAGGAAAAAGAAAAAAATCATGAACTTCTTCCTCATGATATTTTATGCAACAGTGGCCTGGCTTAAATGCTTAATGAAGGAGAAGACTGAAGATTAAAAATAGTAAAACTTTTCTTTTTTTTTTTCCTTTTCCTTTCCTTGCACTGTTTTTTATAGAGATATGGTAGTTAAATCAGGGCTTAGGAACCTTTGGAAGAGAGATGCCAAAATGTCACTGTTAAATCATTGTAACCTTCTATTGTGGCAAGACAGATAGGAACGAAAGCAGCATTTTACAAGTTGCCTAAGAACATCCCTCAGGGCACCTGAGGTGCTACAAGTCAGATTAGACTTGTCCCAGAAATCAAAACTCTGAACTTGAATGGGTATTAACAAAAGTATCAATCTTGTACCTGTAGAAGAGAAGAAGGAAAGTGATAATTTAAAATATAATTTTACTCTCATGTCCTTTGTCTTCAGTGCAGCTATTATTAATAATACACAGGTGCTTATTCTGCTCAACTATGTTCCACTAGATTCAAAGCTTAGTTACCATTGTCATTTCTTCTGTCTATAATTGTCTGTTGTATGAGTTGTACTTTATTACAGTAAAAAAGTGATGATGATAATAATAATAACAGCAATAATAATTCTGTAAACAAAAGCCTTAATAGTATTTCCTACCCTATCAGCCTTAAACTACGTTTCATCTGTCTTGTTGCTCTTATCCCTCTGATATGTGCAGATCAGCTTTGGTGCAGGTGAGGTGCCAAAGTTGCTGCTGGAGACCTGAGCATTGGGAGCTCTCAGTGCTTTGCTTGCCCACTAGTGGCATAGGAAGGGCTGGGGGTGGCCAAGGGGTTACGCTGCTGCCTGACATCCTTAATCCTGGACATGTTCAACCAATGAAGAGGCAACCCCAAGCAGTTTTGTTAGCAGAGCATCTTCTTTCTGCCTTGTGTTTGAAATTGGAATCTGTCAGGTACAGGATATAGTTTGAACACCAAGAACTTTCTTCTCTTGCATGCATCCAAGAAAATTCTTTGACTGTAAGAGGGAAAGCTGTTCTTCCAAATGAAGTTACTGTTTACAGGGATGCTGAACACATTAGAGACAGAAAATTGCAATTGAAAGAGATATGAGGATTGTCTCATTCTTGTGTTACCAGAAAGTTACTTTAGTTTTATAACTGACACTTTTTTTTTTGCATTCTCACTTCTGTGATTTCTGTAGAATAATGTCAATTACAATTCATTAGCTGTCTTTTAACTTAAGGACATGATGAAATTGCAATTGCATCTCAGCAAATTTCCTTAGCTGAGTCACAGAAGAGATAAACATATGTTGATTCGCCTTGACATAATATCCTTTTTCTCTAAATTCTATTTTGATACATTTGATAGCTATAAGTATCTCCTGACACCCACAATTAAAACTTTCTGTCTACAGTGAGATGGTTACACTCCGATTTCTAAAAAAATGATGAAAATACCAATTCAGATTGTGATTATGCAGGAAATTCAGCTGCAGAATAATGCCTTCCATTCATTGTTCTTTGCCACTACAGTTTGTCACTGCTAGATATTCCTAACTATTGTTATCCTTCATTTTTTTTTTTTTTAAGTTCAGTCCTTATGAAATTGATTATATGCAGATTGTTGTTTCTCAGACCAGCACATATTGTGGTCTGTGCACATGTAAGACATACTCTTAAGGACCTTTTCTCAAATACATATGCCTCAATTTCAAGACATTTTCAGCCCATTCTCTCTCTGCAAGTACAAAACCTCTAAGCTGTACTAAGCTTGCTTGTAGCCACTCAGGTTGCTTTTTTAGGATGGATGCTATGATTGTGTCTATACTCAAAATAATTTCTCGGTCTTTGGAATGAAAACATGTATTTCCAGGTGCTGCTTTTGCCTGTAACAGCCAGAATTCTCAAGTATTTATATGTATGCAGAGGTCAGGAGGTGTGGTGCTTGGATGAACATTCCCAGTGAGCGGTTTGCATGCAGTCACCTGCTCAAGTAAGGAGTTTGGGTAGGTTCCTTTGTGCCAATCATTGAATATTTATAACCAGGATGGGAAGTGACAGCAGACTGACTACATTTACCTAGCAAATAATTCATGTGCCTTTGTTAAACAGCAACAACAGACTGGTTCTCCTGAACCTTGAAATATTCAGTCACTTGTCAGTTTCTGTGTTAACATCAGGCTATACAGGAGTAGCTCCTTTGGATAACTTGTTCTAGCAAGGGAAATTAATTTTTATCCCGAGTAAAGGCTGAGTTATTGCTAGTGCATATGCCTACGAAGCAGTACTCAACACTTTTTTTTTAGTTGTTTTCATCAGATCACCTTTCTTTTTGAGTATTAGATGACATTTACCTGTGAAATCAAGTGTTAAACCCACCTTCTCCTGTAATCTGGGGAACTAGTATGGAAAATCAATGGATTTGCATGTTTTGTTTTGTTTCCCAAATCTGTTGTATACTTGATTCATAAATAAAAATTCATTTACGTGCTACACCATTAAATTAGTTTTTGGAAAGAACAGAAATAAAAGTATGGAAAAATGCTTTATGGTATTGCATATATTGAAGCTGTTTTGCCCTAGCAGTACATTACTCCCTTTTGTTGCTGGTTTTCAGATCATTCGCCTTTTGTTGTGTGTGACATAATGCTGAGTAAGACTTAATATTGAGAAGAGTGAAGAGATTGGTATGTAGAAACTGAAAAGCCAACTGGAATTCTTCATAGTGGCTCTTTTACGACTCCTGTCATTATCTGGGGAATATTTTTCCTCTGAAAAAAAGTCTTTTGTCAGCTTAGTTAAAGGGAGATGCCTCCTGCAAAGTTTTATTGCCAGCCCAAGCAGCCCTTTTCATTGCTGTGTTTGCACCATTGGCAGCATCTGCTTGGCTGCATAAGAGTTGGCATGTCTGCATGAGCTGTAACTGCATATTCATTACTGTGTTGAAGTATTCTCAAACAGTCATTGGAAAATTACTTCTTGTTTTGGAAATTCCCGGTACAAAGACTTCTCTGTCCTAGTCAAGTGTATGAAAAAGCATGCATTTGCTAACAGTAAAAAATGTATAGCAGAGCTTCTAATCCAGTTTACTAACTTCAAGCGAGTAGTTTTCATGAAATGTTGAATATGGCATCCTGGCCTTTATCAAAAATCATGTAGCTATCAGGACTAGAGAAGTGTTTGTCCTCCAGGACTTGGCACTGGTGAGGCTGCATCTTGAGTACTGTGCCCCATTCTGGCCCCCTTAGTACAGGAAGGACATTGAGGTGCTGGAGTGAGTCCAGAGAAGGGCAACAGAGCTGGTGAAGTCTAGAGAGTAAGTTTTATGAGGAGCAGCTGAGGGAGCTGGAGTGATTTAGCCTGGAGGAAAGGAAGCTCAAGGGTGACCTTCCTGCTCTCTACGACTGCCTAAAAGGAGGTGGAGACTGCTCTCTTCTCCCAAACAACTAGACAACTTGACAAGAAGAAATGGTCTCGAGGTGAGCCAGGGAAGGTTCAGGTTCAACATTGTGAATAATTTCTTCACTGAAAGGGTTGTCAAGCATTGTAACGGGCTGCCCAGCAAAGTGGTGAAGTCACCATCCTTAAATGTATTCAAGAAACAACTGGATGTGGAACTTAGCACTTTTTTTGGTAGACATGGTGGTGTTCACTCAAAGGTTGGACTCAATGGCCTTGGAATTCTTTTCCAACCTTAATGATTCTATATAAACCCACTTTACTGGAAGCTTTGAAGTTGGCATGTGATTCACTGGTATCCATGTATAATTTATGTGGGGTTTTTATATGGTACCAATGCTATTCTCTTAGATTTGTTTTTCTGCTTATGAGTTGACCTCTTTAACATCAGTAGTAAACATATGAATAGAATCATGGTGATCCTAGGATATGTACATCTTTTCATAGCAATTTTTCATAGCAAATCAATTCCAGCTGGCAACAGAACCTCAAATCAGAATGACAAGAGAAAGGTGAAGATAGACTGTGTGTGTTTGGAATAGATATCCCAGCCATAAAAATATGCTCATGAGAAACTAATAGTACTCTCTCAAAGGAGAGCCTTGGAAGGAGGGCATGGATGAGCATGGAAACACTGCTTAGAATTAAGTAATGGTTTGTGAGGAATGTCAAACTGCACTTAGTTGTCAAAGCTCATAATTTCATCCTGCAGTGGACACCGCTACTAGAGTTTGCACTTGTGAGGGGATAACAATTCTGCTATATCCTTTGAAGAAATGTAGGAAAGTGTCACATGCAGTGAAACTGAGCCTTAAAGTATGCATATGACTGTCATCCTGGTTATAAATAAAATACGACCCAGAAGAAGGTAACCTGGTATTACTCAAATACCAAGAAAAGTTGTGCTGGAGATGCTCAGGGGAATGGTCAGAAGGAGTAAGTTCAGCCTTGTGAGCTGAATCTCTCTAGACTGACCATTTGTTGCAATTTGTATTAGTAGGCAAAAGGCAGCCTTCTGTGATTATCTTCCATCTTGTCTGGGAAGTCTTTAACAGATAACACAAAGAAGCCAAGAAAGGAGATAATGGTAAACTGCATTAACATGGACAGCTTCCAGTGCTGCTGCTTGGGCATCCAAACTCTTAGAGGATTTCCAGCCAGGGCCTTTGACAGACAATGGCTTAACAAATGCCTTTCCTGTAGAAACAGGTTATTTTGTCATGGTGTCTTGGGAGTGACCTTTCATACCTTGCTGGCTTTACCATCATACCTTGCCACTGCAAAGCAGCAGCTTTGAAGGTAAATGGGCAAGAGGCCTAGTTAAGTTACCAAAAACCCCAAAAACCAAAACAAAACAAACAACCCCCCCACAAAACAACAAAAAACCCCCAAACACCCCCAAAACCAAACCAACCAAACAAAAAACTCCCTCAAGACTGTCATTGTAACACCTACTGGGTAGTGTGATTTGGTGGAATGTCCTTCTTGTGTTGTATCCAGTAGTCAGTGTACAGAATTCAGATGCATAAAGAACACTTTGTTATAATGAATATTAATGAATGCATATATTGATGGAGAATTTTCTGAGAGGTAAAATACTTACTTCAAGTATTTCAAGCAGACCATGAAATTAGGTACAGCATATGGTCAGCTGTGTGGGGAAGTTCTCTTGACCCATTAGGTGAAATTTAAGAGTGTCTGTTATTTCTGTGTCAATTTATATGGCATGGCACCTGACTACTTTACAAGTTTGAAATAATTTTAAAAAATTATGTGAACAGGTTTCTTTTGATTTTTTTATAGCTTTAGTCACAGTGTGTGATCTGAGCACAATGAAGCAGAGAGTAGAGAGAATTTTGTTTTCATAAGTGGTCTCCACAAACTGTTATTAAAAAATGCTTGACAGAATGGCTTTTAATATTTTTTTTTTCTTTACAGGGAAAAAAAATAATTTATGGTTATATATTTACATCACATCTTAAAATCTGCATAGTAATACATGTTTCTTGTTTGTGTTTTACTGCTGGGATTGAGAGTTTAGTCACTTTTAAGACTTGAAAGCATTTCAGTTTGTGAGAGGTAAATAATGTGTTTTCACACCCGCTACATTTAAATAGGTTTAACAGCCACACCATCAAAACTGCAGATACTTAATGATGAGGCTCCACATAAGATGAGGTTTTTTTCAATTCTTTGATAAAAAATTATCTTTGTCTGTTATCTGATTCTGCAGTACCAGGGAAGTCTTGTTTTGTTCCCTCAAGAAGAAGATGTGGGGTCTTGAGCACTTATTTTGATATGTTAAATTAAATTCTTCAGTCATCAGAGTGAGTGCAGGACTTGGCACCTCACAGGATGTATTAACATAAAGCAAAAGAGGGAGGTGAAGATGAGTGGTCTTATTTTGATCTCTACTTTTAAAATAATGAAGCAAAGTTCAAAGAAGTGGAAGTAACTTGAGGCTGGACTGTTCACAGAAATTACTAGCTGGTAGTCTGAGCCATTAACAGTTAACCAGATTGAAAATTCCCATCATGTAGAAATTCCATTTGAAGTGCATGAAAAAACTTGTAGGCACAAAGTTTGAAAGCCGGCAAACCAAAACAACCTCTTCCTGATGGTAGTGGAATTCATTAGGGAAATACTACTACATATAAATTTCCTTCACACTTGCTTAGAAGGTAGCAGCTTCCTGGTTTGGTTTTTGTCCTCTTATCCATATTTGGGAAAGAATTGAAGTGTAACTCAATGTGCTTAAAAAACCAAAATCAACAACAAAGACTTCATAGGAAATAACAATAGAATTGATGTTGACATTTGTTGTCCTCTCCAAATGTCAAGATATTCACTAATATACTTCCTGAGAAATCAAAAAGTGTAAATTGGGGGAAAATAGCAGAACAGACAGTTTCTACAAGGCCTTAATGACAGACCCACAAAAAATGCCTAACTGAGGTGGGAACATAAACATCCTCTGAACACGTCTGCAACAGCTTTTGAGAGCCAGCTAGTACGTCTGAGCTTTAGCAAGCCATTAGCTGGAAGGACAACTGCATGCATTTTTAATGTACTTCATTTGGATCCTTCACATCCTGACCAGTGTTTGTGACTCCTCGAAAACACTTTGTAAAGCTATTATGGTATTCTGTTTAAAAACATTATTTTGCAGAGAAGACACTGAATAGAATGGAAACGTTGTTCAGAGCTTTTTAACATGTTGCAGATAATGGAAGGAGTCCAAACTGGCCTCTTCAAAAAGTGTGCAGGTACGTCTGCTTGAACCTTACCTTGAAAATAATGTCTTTCATGATGCAGTTTGCAGATATTTATGTGTCTGCAGATGTAAACATTCTGGGATTTCTTGCTGAGTGCCTTTTTCATTGACATAATGTTATTTTTTAGGACTTTGCAGTGCTGAGGCTGGGCAGGGGCATAAGTGCAAGCCATTTTTTACCATTTCTGTACATCATTAGAAATGAGAAAATAGCAATGTCTGAATATATTTATAGTAGCATGACAGAATCTCAACCCTGATGAAGTAAATAGAAATTTATAAAGATTACAGTAGTATCAGGATTCGACTCTTAATTATCAGTACTTACAGTTTGTTCACACAATGCTTTCCCAGTATAGATTAGTAATTGCTTGCTGCCTCAAAAGTCTTTTTTCAATTATATCTGGGCGAGGGGAGTTCCCTAGAGCAGCTGATATGTGATGAGCTCTTTTATAGAAGCTGACCAGTGTTGCCAAGGATTTCACTTATCCTGTCAGGTCTGATTTTTAAAAGGGATCAGAACCCAGTGTGGTAATCATGTTAATATTTGGTGTTGAAATGAAGCTGAACATATCTGAGAATCTTGGCCCAGGTTTGAGTTGCAAACCATCTTGTGAATTGTTCAGGTGAGAAAACTACCAAGTGAGAGGAATGATCTTTGGAAACTAATGAAATGAAACATTCAGTAAGAAGCAAAAATATCTCTACTGCCTAATTAAAAGGTTTTACTTAAAAGTAATCTTTTTCTACTTGAATTTAATCTTAAGAATATAGAAAAATTCTTCACAAGTGACAATATTTTCTCTATCTAGCATTTAGTTTAATAATATTCTTATTTTCATGGAGGTACGAGTCATGAAATCCCATCCTGATGAAGTGAAAGGGAACCTCTAAAGTTTTGTAGGATATTGGGGTGTTTTGCTTTCTGTCTTCATCTTGGACTTTGTTGAAAATCAGAGGAGAGTGGTTTTTTTATTTTGTTTTAGTTTTTAAAGCTTTTATTTCCTGAAATGCATAAGATAAGAAGAAGAAAACAAACTTGTCTGAAAGAGAAAATATAAAATTGCTTTTGATCTATTCCAATAACAGCTTTCTCTTCCAAGAAATTGCATGCTCTTGAATGTTGAATCAATGAGGCCTAAACATGTATGGATACCTGTATAATCACTCAAATGACTCAAGTGGTTATTCAGGTACTAAATGAAAAAGGGAACATAAAATATTCTAGGCTGTAAAGTTAAAATATTAATGAATCATGAGTTTCAACATCATGAGATGTCTAAAAATATCTTTTATATATATATTTTTATTCAGGTTCTGTTAACAGGATTTTTGGTAGAAAGTCAATTTCTCTCTAGCCTTTGGTGCCCTCAGAGTAACTATGAACATACGTGTAATTTTATACCGTCATCACAAAGCAGCTTCATACTTAAACCAATAAAGAATCTTTGCTTTAAGTTTCTGTTCCAAATAGCTGAGTAACTGTGGAAACTTCCACAGTATAAAGTGTACTTGGGTGTGACGAGTTGGACATATAGTGTTGAAACTTTTGTTATTACTTAGGGTTTTGTTTTTGCAAGAAGCACAATTGTTGCGAGAGAACAGAGGAATAACACTAAGAATATCTGTTGGAAAGGGTTGACAGCCCCTGCAGTTTTATACTGAATATGAATTCACAAACCCACTGCAGATGAGAAGGTGCATTCAGTTGGATTATAAATAGATTGTAGTTAGCTTTGAAATGCATCCATTTTATTCTGAGCTTCCAGAAAATTCCTACAGATATGCAGCTACAGTGAGAGCTCTAATGTTGGTAATAAAGAGAAAATGACAGGAGGTTTTTTTGGAGCCTTCTGACAGTTGTAGAAGAAAAAGAAATCCATATGTTGTTGTGGCGCCTTTTTTTCCCCCTACAAAGGGAGAAGGAGTAGATTAAAAATTTTTCCATTCTCAGAAAACAGATCCTGTTCCCAGAGAAATGTGCTTGGTGTGACTGGAAATGTTTACAGTTCTTGGGCCTTTTTATTCACTCTTCCTTTCTTGTGCTCAGATGCAGCAATCCATGTAATCCAGAAGAAGCCAGATGCTGTTCTTTCTTGTGGACTAAGGGAGGTGGAATGGCAAGACTTAAGCTTTGGCTTTTTGTCAGAAGAGCACTCAAGTACCTTGAGGTGGTGCTCACCTGAACACACTGGTCAATGCAGCATTTTTGTGATGCCAGCAGTAAAGTCCTATGTGCTGCCTGGCCTGAATTAGTAAACTTTGTCTTGTAGGGGATGACTGGGATGAATCGGATCTGAGGATCAGCAGAGTCTCTTTTTAGAGTATCTGTGGAGTTGCTATCAAAAGAATATTGAACAGTGTACCCTTGTCTTAGGTGGAATAGAAGTATATCAAATTAAGGCATGTTACTCTTTGTGTATGAAATAATAATTCTGTATAATCTCCCCTGGTTACCACCTGAAGCAGAAGAACATCTCTGCAGCCTCCTTTTAAATACATATTTTACTGACTGAATAAAGAGTCTGTTCTTCTAATACATATCTGAAATGTGGGAAATTTTGAATTCAAATGGTCATTTTTAGCTTGTTAGGATGTGACTGAAACAGTCCCATCACCAAACATGAGAAATGGTAATGTGTGTGTTTTGCTGCTAAACCAAATCAGAGCAAAGCTCTGTTGATTCTCCAAGTAATTTGATGTTACATCAGGAGACAGATGGCAATGCTAAACCAGTGGAGAGCTGAGAGTCTTCAGCTTGTGTCAGCAGCATGTTGGTCTCCAGTTCTGGACTCTATCTAACCATGAACTATTTTTAGAGGGAGCATAAGGATGCAAGGCAATGCAATTACTGCCTTTGCATGGAGTGCAGAGATCTTCAACATTTGCACAATTTATTTTCTACATAGTATGATGGGTTTCCTACATCCATACATGACTGCTTGCACGCTTTAGGATTTGTCTTTGTACAGTTTAGAGAGACAAGGAACACAATATACAGTCTGGTATTGCAGATGGTTTGCAATGGAACAGAGGAAGGATCAGTTTGCGCCAATCTGGTGGCCAGCCAAGGTCCTTCAGCATGTGGAGGACTTTCAGGTAGCAGGTGAGCTGGTGTATTCCTAGGTAGACACTGCCTGATAAACTCTGAATCTGGTGGGCTTTCTGCAGTGCTGATATAACCACTGAGGCATAAACAGGCTTGTGTTTAAGTTGTAAAAAGGAGAGACTAGTGGTATTCCTTCTAAGAACATACATACTGTTTAACTGATGCCATGAGAGCTATTCACCCCTTGACATGATCATTTTTATGGTTTCTGTGCTGCTATGGGTTTCCATAATAAAATAACTAAATGAACTGTTTAATTTGCTATAAATTTTTTTGTGTTCATGTGTTCCTTTTTGTTTGTCCAAAGCATACTGCAAAATTTGCAGTTCCCTGGGTCATAAAATCTCACATCACTATATGAATCCAATTATTAACATTGTTAGAAACAAACTAACATGAAACATTAAAAAATAATACCAAACAAAACCTAGTAATAATTATCTGTGTTCTTTCCCCTCACACTGCATTCTGAGCAATTTTCTTACTCTTACTCAAGCTTCCAGGCAGTGTTTTTTCCCCAAGAAGTCAGATCTCCATTCTTTCTGAGTGTTTATCAGTCTCTCTTCTGATGTCTGTCTCTCTGCCTGTCTTGTTCATAACAGATGCCAGTGCTGTGAATTTTTTAAGGCAACTGCAGCCATTGTAGTTGATGAAATGTTTTGGGGCAGTATTTCAGCACTCTCATACTAAAGGAAGAATATGGTCTTCAGTTTTCTTATCTCAAAACACCAAAAACAAAAACATACTGTTATTGCAAAATGCTCTACCGGTCTGCACAAAAGGTCATATTAGCTAGAGAGCATGTTTCTTGTGATTATTTCCCCAAATTAACATTTTGTTTTACATACCCATCTTCCAGTGTGACTGTTCTAATGCCATTGTGCCACTGGTGAGTGTAGTGCACATTTACATAATAGCTTCCCTTGTTGAGTTTACTTTGGAAGTTAGACAAAATTATATGTAAATCAAGCACACTTGGTCATTGAGATACAATAAGCATAGACCGTAATGATACCACTTTTATAGCCACATTTCAAAGCACAAGTACACTTCATCTCTCTGATCCCTTTGTTCTAATGCTCAAAATAAATATTAGCCACAGAATGAGTTTCTATAAAGCCACATTTAATTTTTTTATTATTTTTTTTTTTAAATCAAGGACCTAAGAATCTTGTTTCATTGTACAAAAATAGTAACAATTCAACAAGGAGGAATGGAACTTTGAGGGTTTTTTTCCACTCTTATAACAATTAATTGCAGTGGGACATCAAAGAATTCTATTGTGCAGTTTGCAAAGAACTCAGTTGTCACTCAAAACAACTAATGAATCCATATATTTACATTGCAATAGCTAACATGTCATGATGAGATATATATTTTTTCTCTGTAAAAATGTTTGCTTATCTTTAGAAAACCTTCTCTCCTTCTAGGAAAAAGATCCTCTATTTTGGTGGTCTTTCTTCGACAGCATGCACAGCAAGATATTTAAAAGGAAGTGGATATCCATGGTGGGATTGAGAGTTAATAGTTCTAGTAGTGAGATATTTTACTGGAATCTTGGGGCTTGCACTAATGAACCTTAGACACTTTCTGTATTATCCAAACACTGGATGGTGCAAAATCCAACTGCTTTGACTATTTGTTTATCTTCTCAGTGTGTGACTTTTGGAGAATATTTTGTATTTCCTGTAATTTCCTCTCCCCTGCATGAATTTCCCTTTTGCTTGTACAAGTTAAGCAACAGCTGACCTGAGTCCACTCAAGCACTTTTTTTTGGCCTTTTCAAGCAAACCATCTCTCATGACATCTGTAGAGAAACTTCAGGAAGGAGTCTGTAAAACAAAGAAAAGTCAAACCAAAACAGTAAGTGTGGAGTAACTTGTTTTAATATGATACATTAGAAGTAGGACTTAAATTAAAGGCTGGCTTATAGATGCACTGACTCTACTCAGCATCTATCATGAGCTATTTGTCTGTGATGTGTTTATAGATGCATATTTCTTATGTAGGTCCTAGACTTAGTTTTATTTTAGTGGTGTTAATTCTCTAAATATCTCTATTTAAAACTGAATGCCATCATGGAGAAGTTTCTGTTCTTTATTTTACACCTCTGCTCACATTTTTCCACCCAGTCCAGCCCCCAACCAAGCAAATCTAACATGTGCAAGGCTCATGAATGTTTCTCTTAGATTAGAGATTCTATTGTCCTGTTTCCCTTCTTTTAAAGAAGGAAAAGTGAGATATGGAGAAAGATTAATCTGGTTGATCAGCAGGGAAAAATACAGAGCAATGCCGCACCGAATTTTGCGTGGCAATGTTTACAGTTGACAGTGTCATTACCCATTTAGTTGTCAAACCATTGTCAAGAGCTTTTGATAAAAAGGCTGGAATCTGCTCAGTTTTTTTCCATTCTCTTCATTCATTGACCCAAATATGCCCTGCAGAAAGTTGGTTACCCTTTCTTTGGCTTAGGAAAAGTGTAACAGCTTCAGCAGGAAGCTGAAGCCCTCCTGAAGTACCTGTTGATATAAACTTTTAAGTTTTCATATGCTTATCTACTCCTGAGCATGCTTATCTTTAAATGTGTAAGTTGCATAAAGAGATATTTCCTTTCAAGAAGGCTGTTTCTGAAATTTGTCAATGTTGTACTCTTTATTGTATCATCTGTCCTTTGCCTTTGCCACATAACCTGTTGTGATCACTATCATTACTATGACTAGCCTAGGAAGGTATGACTTCCTTGAATATTTTTACATGGTTTATGAGTTTGTAAAGACTGAGGGTTTAAACTTCCTTTGCTTGCTTTGTATTTTATCTGATAAAATTCATGTATAAGGAAAAAATTAGGTGATCCAGTCTGTTTATTGTCTCTTCCCTGTACTCCAGTATCGGAGGATAATTTTATGCTGGCTATATTAATGCACAATTAACCTGACTGTACTTGTTCAAAAAACAATTATGGTATTTTTAACCCATAATTCTTGTTTATTGTAAACACTAAGTTATCTGAGACTGTGACAGAAATGCCTGATCAAAGCATTAAGGATGTGTTCAGGAATGCTCTTTTTATTTTCAAGTAATAGGAATGCTCTTTGTATTTTTTAAGTAATATGGATACTTCTTCTAGAAAGAGCCCAGCCAGAACTTCCTTACACAGAAAGGGCTGGTAGTTAGAAGCAGGATCTGATTTATGTTGGGAACCAAATTTTGTGTGTAGTCGCTGAAGAAGAGAAATGAAAGCCCCTTCCCTTTCTCCATCCCCTGCTGTGCTTTCTGCGAAGTTAAGAGCAATAAAATATTTTAAAGCTGTCCTCAGACACCCTCATTTGCCTTGGAAAGCTTTTATTGGTAAGTGCCTGCTGGCGGATACTGTAGTTTTGCAGGCTGAGTTCACTGTACCACAGTAGACTGAGCAGCACCCTGCATGTGTGATATATCACCTTGATGCTAGTCAGCCTGTCTCGTAAGCTGAGGCGTTTTACTGGTTGATTTCATAGTTCATTAAAAGACTTGCATTTTCCTCCAACAGCTGAGTGGCAAATAAAAATACTACTGGGTTGCAGAGATTGTGCTACTAAGTAATTCTAACCTAACTGGCCATGCCTCCAGTAAGCAGTAAAATTGTTAACTGTGACAGCACCATTATTAGTAACGTCTCATTCATCTTGTATCCACATTCCTTGAATTGAACTGCTTTTTCCTTTGCCTGCTATTTAACTTTTTTTTTTAATTGTTCCCTAAAAAAGCAAAAGGAATGGATTTAATTCATCTCCTTATGAAAAGTTTAGGTGTTCTGTCTTCAAACACTTATGTCCTCAAAATGTAGCCAGAAAATAAAACTGAATTATTTACTTAGTTCCAAAATGGATTCTTATTCTTTAACCTGAGGAGTTAGAACTGTGTTGGACTCAATGATCTTGGAGGTCTCTTCCAACCTTGTGATTCTGTGATTAAGCAAGGCTTGATTTACCTTGATTAACAGCAATTTACCAAACATTTCAAAACATGTTGCTAGTATTCATAGCTCAAAATAGAGATACCTTGGAATTCCCTGCTGCATTGAACACTGCATTGAAGGCTGCAAGTTCTGTTTAATTTTTGGAGATACAGTAAGATTTCATTTCAAATAGGTTTTGATAATAAATAACCAGTGAAGTGATTTAGTATTAAATCTATATTTAGTCTTTTCATTTTTTGTAATCACTTCCTTGGCTAACACCTTCAAAATGCATTTTTATCCAAGTAGTGTGAGGCTTATGAGGTAAATATAATTTCCTTGGTTTTCCTGGAAAGGTTTAGGGCTAAACTCAAATGGTGTAAGGAAAATGTTGGCTTCATGATGTTAACTAAAAGCATTCAGTGCTTTTTCAAAAACCTGAAAGCACAAGTAACAGTCTAAAGTAGGCCTTTCAGCTATGTTTTTGTGTAAGAATGGGGGGAATTTGGTTTTATTTTTTGTTGTCTTCCTTGGAAAAAACACCTCCTAAAATGACTTCTAGAGATCATAAAAACAAGTGTTGCTGGTATAAAATTGTAGAATTAACTAGCAGAGATTTTTTTTTTCCTTGTTTTTAATAATTCTACTTCTCCATCTAGCACTTACGAAAGATTAACCAGAAGAATGGTTACAGTGAACCACGCCTGTAGTAAATGCCATTTCACTTTAAGGTTTTGAAAATTTCTTCTTCAAATATGAGGGATCTCTGTGCCTGTTGTCAAGAACAAGCCATCCTGGAGGTTGTGCAAAGCACACAAGCTATAGTGTGACTCTGAGTGAGTCCAGCAAGGTTTGAGTGTTTTACACATTCATAGGGAATTAGTTTGTTATGTCCTAAGCTAGCCTCCTTTCTGAACTTCTTCCTTTTACACTAAACAAAGTTAGGTGGAATCAGGTATACGTGAACTGAGGAAAATCTTGCTGGCAGGTTAGGATGTAATGGCAGAAAATGTGGTGGTAATTCCTCTACCTTCCTACCCCAACAGCCACCCCCCCATCAATACCAAAAAGGACCCCCCCCCAA